>BMAV01006320.1:53984-66722 GCA_019973955.1 Trichonephila inaurata madagascariensis
ATTAATTGACTTTTCCGAATGATTTGAAATTAAATATCGATTATTATGCAGTCCTAAATTAGTTTTTTTTTTTCTTCATTCAAAGTTAATTCACATACAGATGTATTCGTTATCACAAATGGATTATGAACCCAATCAAATGCTTTCATATCCATCTATTCACGAAAGTGTAAGTTAAATATACCACGAAAACCCTCAGTTTCTTTCTATAAAACGGTCGAATGATTCGGTTCCAGATTTTATTTTTTCGCAGAGCATAATTACTAATTTCTAAAAAAATTGACTTCACGCTTCAAGAAGTCGGTGGCACATGAAAGTGCCACGGTACGGTGGTTGAGAATCACTGGTTTAGACGATAACAATGATTCAATAAAGAGAAAACCTTAATTCCTCCCTGCTTTCAAGAAAATATCTAAATGGTATATATATATATATATATATATATATATTAGCACAATAAAGTAAAAGATTCAGACTAAAATGCGAATAACTGTATTCTTCACACTTATTTATCAGGGCTTCAGGTGCACTTGGGACACTTTTACAAAACTGACTAGTTACAATGATACCATTAATGAAAAGCCTTATTAATACATCTAATTTGAAATGGGCAGTGAAGTACAAAACAAAATCACATTGTAAGACTAAACATTGAAATCAGGTTATTAAATGTGCAGAGACATTTCATGAAATGAATAACAAATATTTTTCTGTTTCATAAAAGCAACGCAATTTTTAACTAGATACTTTTTCCGTGGATAGTCTCATTTTCTTACATTAAATTACTAGGTGTCCGGGCTTAAAGCATCCAAAAGTTATGGCTTATTATTAAGGAACTACCCATCAGAATGTAAAAAAGTGTTCATCCGGGGATTGGAAACCCCTCCAAGATTTTTTGGGTCTAGTCCGATCGGCCTCACGTACATGCATTATTCGGCAATCACAGACGATAACTTGTTACACTGACTTCATTAGCGGATTTGGATGTCTCAGCAAAAGGTGCAGTGTGTAATTTGCTTAACGAAATTTAAATGAGACACGCGAGTGCAGCGACGTGTTCGAACAAAATAGAATGTGGTTACTGTCTTATGTAATAAACTTATCAGGACTTCTACAAAATGAATCACGCCCACAATAAACAGTGTCTTTTATCACGAGAACTTAAGGATACTTGCTGATTTGAGGTATCAAAGCTCCCATCTCCTTTAAAGTTCTTTCCCATTGGTAGATAGATTTTGATGTCGGAAGGTCGGCATTCCATCTTGTTCGAACGCGTCGCTGTACACGCTTAACTGATTTAAATCCCGTTAACCAAAGTACGCACTGCACCTTTTGCTTTGGCGCTCACATCTTTACTAATGAAAGTGTAACATGTTATCGTCTGTGATTGCCGAATAATGCGCATACGTGCGACCTATCGGTCTAGACCCGAAATATCTCGGAGGGGTTTCCAATCCCCAGATGAACAGTTCCTTACATTCTGATGGGTAGTTTCGTAATAATAAATCATAACTTTTGGATACTTTAAGCCTGGACACCATGTATTATTTCATATTTTTATTTGCCCTTTTTCCCCCATTTCCACCCTTTTTCCTTGACTTTTTAAATCATTATACAATATTATCATTTATTTCATCCTCAAGACAAACTTGTTTTTAACTTGTTAACCCTGCTTTTAAAGTTATCACATTCATGTGTTTACCTAAATATAAATTTATTTTTCTATTCCAAACTAGAAAGGGTACCCCTTATCTGCCTAATGGTGGACCAACCCCCATTGTTCAAATTACACAACCAGTGGCGCACACAAGGGGAGTCCTGGGGGGGCGGCCCCCCCCCCCCAAAGCCCTTGATTTTTTTCCGATTGATTATAATGCTAAGTATATAGTACGTAAAACTTAATTAGTATTTGCTATTAATGATTAATTTTATTAATTAATGCTAATTATTTATTCAATAATTAGGTCTTTACTGTGTTTTGTTCCCGAAAATCGACAAAATCAAAAGGAGCATGATACAAGAATGATGATCTTTCAACCCCGGAACCCCCCTCCCCTTGAAAAATTCCTGTGTGCGCTACTGTATACAACTGTTCATATTCATTGCTCAAATTGTAAAACTGTAATTTACATCTATTCTGTAGTTCTATTTATTTGTTCCTTTTTTCGCAAAATGCGTTCTAGGCACTTCTCATCAGTTAAATTCATTACTGAAGCTGCATCGTCCAACACTTCATTGATAAAATCCTCAGATTTCAATCAACCTGTAGCTCTTGCAGCTTCCTGGAAATCAGAGTATTTTTTTTTAGTTCCGTTGATTATTAATAAATCTTCGTATGAGACGACGCATTTCTTCTCACCAAACGACTCCAGTCCAGGAAATCGTTGCGATATTTTCCTGCGAAAGCTTGCAATAATGTACTATTGCAACCGTATTGGCGATATTATATGAAAACAAAGCACGTGATTGCCAATTCAGGGCGTACGGCTCATGCGAAATAGGGGTTGCTAAACTTTGTGAATTATCTTGATCGTTGTCATTGTTGTGATAGTACGTAATAAATTTATTGCAGTACCACAATAAACTTTTTTTTATATAGAGAGAGGAAATTATTAATATTGTAATTTTAAAAGGATATATACTATAACAGTCTACCGTAATATACTTTAACTCCTGATAAAATGTATCTAATTCATCGGATCTCAATGCCTTAAGTTATAACGATGGGGACTATCCGCGAGGTCTATTCTATCTAACTCTGAATTTTTCTCGCCAGCCTTATTGGTACCTTAAGCTAGAACAACTCCACTCCGAACATTAACTTCACATCCAAACAAAACATGAATAGCTAGGGATATAGAGAATAGGAGATGTTTGTAGACAATATTGAAACACTATTTAGTATATGAGTCAGTGGCTCGCACAGTGATTTTTCAAGGGGTCGAGGGTCGAAAATCCATCATATTAATATCATGCTCCAATACTCCGCCAAACATATTCTTTTAATTTTATCGATTAGGTATGTACATGTTTTGTACACGTGTCGATAGCTCTTATGATTCAATTTAAATGCGAAATAACGAAATTACTATTTTTTCAAAAGCGACTTCTTTATTCGAATGAACAATACACACAGAAAAAATACACCAAAAAAGGATTGCTCCATTTCCCCCTGCCAAAGGGCACGGTGACCAGGGATGAAGTAAGGAGCACGTAACAAGGTCGATACCTGAATTAACACTCATCTCTTATAGCTTGTACCCCTTGTCAATGTGAAGACTTTGTACTTCAATATATTAAGCATGAATAACTAGCTTTTCTATGCAACAGGGCTCTTAGTAGAACCAGGTCTTAAACGCACCACACGACTGAAACAGGATCTCTTGCATGAAATTTAGAACCATGGCTGTTCAGTTATTGTGGTCCACATTTTCTTTTGTCAACTGAAAAGAGAAATCTCAGAATCTAAACTAGAATTACATTGAGAAATGTTAACTTTTCTTAAATTCAAAATTTAAACTTAAACCTATTTTATTCATGGCTATTATTATAAAAAGGAAGCTCCACTTTGGATAATACCAGTAGCGCACACAGGAATTTTTCAAGGGGGGGGGGGCCCCGGGGCAAAAGTTCACCAATCTTGTATCATACTCCTTTTTATTTTGTCGATTTTCGGGAACAAAACATAGTAAGAAACTAATTATTTAATAAATAATTAGCATTAATTAATAAATTAATCATTAATAACAAATACTTAGTTAAATTTTACGTACTATATACTTAGAATTAAAATCAATCGGAAAAAAAATCAAGGGCATTGGGAGGGGGGGTCCGGACCCCCAAGACCCCTCCCTTGTGTGCGCCACTGGATAATACCGCTAGTTCTCCCATGAACAGCCGGACATATTCCATCCCGTCGGATCCTTTAGAGCAGTGATCCGCAACCTTTTTATCGCCGCGGACCGGTCAACGTTTGATATTTTTACCGCGGCCTGCTGAGGGTAGGACACGTTGATTGCTTATATTTTAGATTGTTTTGATTTAACAATTTTAATTTAGTTACATTTATAAATATGTCTTCAGAATAAAATATAGTTACTCCAAAAATGAATAAAAGTGATTTAACGTGGAATATAAAGGGATTTTCGTGAAAAGTTGCGCAAATCCGAGAGAAATGCACCACTTTAAATAAAATGGCAATAGTTTAATGTTCTTTAGGCGGCTCGGCACCATTTGATCTATGGACCAGTACCGGTCCGTGGACCGGGAGCTGCGGATCACTGCTTTAGAGCTCTCTCTTTCTCGTCGTTACCTGCCACTATACATTGAAAATATCAAATTGTGATGGGGCTTTCATCGCGATTTCAGTTAACAGTCCTCTTGGGTTCATTTGGGCTAGAACGGCAATTCTTTCCAACCAACTCAAGAAGAAGAACGTGGTTATGTAAATTAGGAATCATATATATATTGGAAGTTAGCAGTAGAGCGAAGTCTATGTCTGGGTTTATGTCTATGTGCAGAAGTGATTGCTAAGTGGGAGGTGAAGTCGCTAAGTAGAGAGATAGTCGTATAGTAATTTTAGATAAAGTTTAGAAGAATCCTAGGTCCAGGAACTAACCTAGCCGTGCTGGTACAGACGAACCAAAAGGGGGCTAGAGACCAAAAGGAACACTGTTGGATAAAAGCCACCACAAAAGTGCTAAGCACGTAGTAGCTGTTTAACTAGGATATAGCGGTAAGAGAATTTATATAAGTTATAAGGAAAGTGCGTATATTAGTGTGATAGAAATTAATATATAAAGTTAGATTCAGTGGTCAATTGTGTGATTATTTGGTAATACGTGTTGCGTCTTCTCATTCTAGATCATCTTACTTAGATTATTATTGTTGTGTATTGTGTTTAAACTAAGATCTTAATAAATAGATTTTAGAATGAATGATTTGAGTGGTTCTTAGTTCTTCCCCACAGAAACAGGTCACGTAGATAGTGCAGAACGTGTGTCCCCACGCGGGTGGGGGCCTCACAAAATAATAAAATAAATTTCCATTGAGTAAGCATTTTTCAATCTTATTAAAATCCAGACTCTGACAATCGTAGTGTAGTGGGACCATTTTATAAATAAAATAGGAATTTAAAATCTCGTAGTTATAAATATGATGATAAGAACTGTAGAGTCCAAATGTATCAATTTTATCAATAATAAATAAATATATTTTTGAAATCCACAGTATTTCAAAAGAAAAAGAAAGTCTTCTAAACTTTGAAGTCTTTCTAAAACTGAAAGTAAAGTTAAATCTTTACATTATTTATATTCCATACATTAATATATAATCAGTTATTATTACTATTCTGATTTGAATAAACTTACTTTATCCCACTAAAAGTTTTGGACTCCCCCCACCCCCACCCCCCCCCTCTTTTGGAACTGTTCTTCATATTTGCGTCCAGACACATTGGCAATATAATTATAAATTTATTTAGATCAGTGTTATACAACAGTAGTCCATAGAAGCTTTGAAAGAGTCTCAAAGAAAAAGATAGAGGATCCATAATAAACTGTAGGAATCATGATAAAATATTATTAATGAAGTGATATAATAATGAAACAAAATAACCTCATAGATAAACCAGGAATCCGCGGTTAGGAAATAATCGTATTTTCTGAAACCTCCAGTAGGAAAAAATTCTGTTCGTAAGAAATTCTGGATGAAACTATTATTTAAGCACCAACTAGTGTAAAAAAAACCCAGTCAATCATTGGTAGTTATTTTATTATGTAGTGGGGTTTACGGTATCTAAGCGAAATGCATTGCTTGTATTATAGTGATTTAATAGTGAAGCTAACAGTTGTTAACAAAATATCGTAATCAATCTAATATACAAACAAGTAATATATATAAAAAAAAAAATTAAGTCAATTCCTACTTTGACGGCGCTATCTGTTGCAGGAAGTTGTAACATCATCAGAAGTAACGCAGAGTAAATTTAAAACTTAAAAATAAAATTTAATTACTTTTATTTATTTAATTTTTGGTTTTGGATTCAGTCACACTTAACAAAACCTACCATACAGCTAATAATCGCTGAATTCAACTGCATATGACATAAAATTTAACCCTTTATAGGGCCATTTTTTCCCCCTAATAATGTTATGTTAAAATATTTTGGGAATTGAAAGTGATTAATAAAAAGAGAATCATTCAACTTATTAACTCAAACTAATTTGATTTTTAAGGCCCTTTTTTGAAAGGAAATATATTTCCCACTAACACATCTTACGTTTTTCATTTCTTTTTAAATCGCAATACGTGATATTTATTTAATATAATTTGTAAATACTAAAATCTACAAAAAAAAAAAAATATAATATATTTATGTGAATTAAGTATGTTTTGTGTTAAACAAAATTTAAGAATTTGTATACATTACTTTTTTCATAAAATTTCAAAAAACAGAGATCAATTCATATTGGGACATTGCAAGCTGTTCAAATGTATTTTTTCTTTTAATGTGCTTAAATTGAGCATAACGACCTCGTCTATCTTTTTTTTTTATAAAGTAGCCACATGAAACAGTTGTCTTGCTACTGAGGAAATTTATAGATTGTTCTAGGGCCGCGGTAGCCTAGTGGTCAAGGTAACGGACTCGTGCCTGGCTTGTCATGAGTTGGAGCCCAGTGCCATTGAAGACCCACCGTGCAGGAAAGCGATGCACGTTAAATCTGTAGAGAGCTCAAACGTCCTCCCGTTGGTGTGGTGTGGTAATTAGAAGAGGGGGTGCCAGCTCAGGTATCGTCCTCGTCACTTGACCATGGTTCAAAATTACGAGGTCCATCGCCAAAAGCCTTCGTGTGGCTTAGCGATTCTCAAAGTGGTCTATATGGACCCCCAGGGGTCTATGACGATCTGCAAGGGGTCCAGCGAAGAAATAATGTGGGGGTCTATGAGGTGTAAATGGGGGTCTACGATAGCCTAAACCAGGTCGTGACTAATTTTAAGCAGAAAACTTAATCAAGTGTAAACCAGATTTACATCAATTTAACAGCTTTATTTACTCAATTTACTGGGGCTAATTTGCAATTACAAGGCGAAATCATAAATTTGATTAAAAAAGGACCATCATTTCAGTGTTTCTTGCCGGAATCAAGCTAAAGAAATATAAAACTGGACTTGACGAATTTTAACAGTTTTTTAATTTGTCACTCACAATTTGCCAGAAAAAAAAATGTCTTAACCCATGTTCAACATTTAAGTGCCCTTTATTCAGGTTTTGAAACTAGTTTTGAGAAAGCTTTGACTATGGTCATATCACAGTAGGTAATGAATTCATGTCGTCACATAAAAAAAAATGTTTGATTACAAAAGGAACTGAGTTTATAACAGCCTTAAAGTTTAAGATTTTAAAGTTTAGAAACGAATATCAGCAATTTTGACTTTAAAAAGATATACATGTTATTTATCTCCTGAATTATGAAACATCTCAAGAAAGTTTTAAATTGCTTTTCCTAGAGAGGAGGAGTTTCAAAGCGTTTGTCAATCTCCAAAATAAAGAATTTAAAAAGAAAGAAAAAAAATTGGATACTATTAACCGAGGAGATTTAGGGTTAAATCTGAAAAGATTAAAGCTAAATGTTGAAAATTTGTTATTGAAGCAACAGATTCATTACACCCATTAAAAACATTTGTTATTTTATGTAACAATTATTTCATTTATTAATTAAATTTTTAAGATAATTAATTCACATGTGTTTCTTAAGTTTTAAATACTCTACTTAACTACAGTTAGAAACATAAAACTTAAAGTAAATAGTGCTATACCAGCTATCAAAAACATTTAAGTAGATAAATTTGCAAAAATTTAATATTAGGTAAGTAGGGGTCTACACAAAACCGAAAAACATGGCAAGGGGTCTATGAGGGAAAAAAGTTCAGGAACCTCTATAATATATATAGTGTATAGTGTAGGCGAACAGTGCGAAGTTAATATTCACTCACTCACAGGTTGTAGCGTCTACTGTTTGAAAATTCAGAAATAAACTGTGCTAGCTTAAGTCAAAAATTTAATTGGCTAATCTCTTCTACTAACTTTCCAGAGAATGAAGACATTGACAAATGCCAGATCAGTTAGGAAGCATAGGATTTGATACCACCATTTTCGGGAACCTCAACCAATTTCATACGTTTCTCGAAGTTTATCCAAGTGATCAACACCTCCCATAATCCCTGTTTGGATGGAATTGTATCTTTCTATTATTCAAACTGTATTTTCGTTATTAGTTAAGATATTTCCATTGTTATTCAAATGGTATTTTTATTATTATTATTCAAACTGTATTTTCATTATTAATGTGCTTTGTATGTTCATTTATATGCTATATTTTTTAATTTCTATTCAATTATTATTATTATTTACCCTTTCTATTTTATATGCATTTTGTGTAAAATATTTAATTTTACTGCCAGGTCTCTTACCAACGCCATCTACTGTATTTATCTTTTGCGCGATAACACAACATGGGGTTTGTTTCAAGTTGTTTGTGTGTAATACAATCTGTGTGGAATATTCAGTTGCTGTACTGTTACTCGCTAGGAGAGGTTCTCGCCGCATGAAGTTGCTGTCATTTGTCTAAATCGTTTTACGCTAAATTAAATTTGTTGTTAAAAAGCAAGAGTCATCACACATTTAGTTCCATGTGGCGGACAATCTCATTACATCATAGGTGGAAAAATAGCTTTCCCAAAGACATTTAAAACTTAGTGAAGTTGGTGGGAAGCATACTTCTTACGTTCTTATAAAGGGTTAAATAGATTTATTTGCTAAAGGTAAATCGAATATGCTATAGAAATTCATAAATTGTCAAAATAACTTGTATTCATGCAGAAGATTATTATTATAATAAGAGATAGACATGTAAAACCATGTTACATATTCTGAACAGGAAAATAGAGCTATTTTAAAACGTCTGTTCAAAGTTCTATTTTTTGAGCCATTTATATGTTCAAAATTATATACTTTAAAAAAAAAAATCTTTTTTTTCCCTTTTCGCTTTTATTTATGATCCATAAATAATAATCTTAATATACCTTCGTATAAAAATAGATAAAAATAGAAATACCACCCATCAGTTCTTTTGCACTATAGCTCTTTTTCCACTATATAACACAATCTATTCGAATGGCGCATAAAACATTTTATTCCAAAACTATAGAAACGTAAAACTATATTTATCCAAATATACCTTGGGAAGGTATCATATTAAACTGTTTTTTCTTTTCTTTGACCTTTTTTCCGAACGCAGAAACTTGAAATCTTTGCGTTTTTTATACATATAGAGATAAAAAAAGAAGAAAAATCAAGCAAAAATATAATAATGCGACACCTTCCCACCCCACCGCATTGCCGTAGATGACGCTGTGCTCCTTCAAAATTGACCTAAGCGCCTGTTGGCGACACTTCTCCAAATTGCTTCTGCATCCCGATCAATACGCTGCAGCTGGTTGGCCACTCCCCGCTCCGATGCTCCGCCCACTCGTTCAATCACCGAAGCGCCGGCGGGAGGCTGTTTCTCTCCGCTGATGAACAGACGGAGTTGGCAGTTTTTAAAAGGATGGCGCAGAAAACTCCACGAAAAGAATTGAAACATAATATATTATTTTTCGTCCTTTTATTTAAAGGTTTGGAACTGAATGGAGTTTAGTGGGTATTAGAAAAAGGGTTTAAGATTGCATTGTTTTGTTCTAATACGCTAAAGCACATTTCAATAAAAAAAAATACTTTTTTTTTAAATAAAAATATCTTCAGTTTTTTAATGTTATAAAGATGTCTTTTTATCGATATTCTTAATTTTTTCGTGTGGAAAACTTTTTGATAAAAATGTGTATTTTGAAAGGAGATTGGGGCAATAAAAAATGAATTATTCTTATGGATTCTTTTATCATTCTCCCTTTGCATTTGAAGGCTTATAAAACATAAATTTCAAAGAAAATCTAAATGTCAAGTCTTTAACGTATTTTTATCCGCTGGATTCACTCGATGGCAGTTAAGGGCATTCTTTAATGGGGCACATGTATTAAGATAAAATATATGCGTATATGAATTAATCCATATTTATCTACAATTCCATCCTGATTTTTTTTTTTTTTTCTCTTTTTTCATTACGCAAAATATAAGATTGTGAAATATAAGACCTCCTGGTGTATCAAATAGTTGATTATTTAATTTTGGATTAATTAGTTGTAATACAATGGGCTCAATTCACATGATAAAGACAAACATGTGTTCTCCATTGAATTTAAAACAGACATCAAACTAATTGTACTTGTTCTATTTCTAAAACTTAGATAAAATTTCAAATTTCTTAATTGGGTAATTATGTTCAAATGTTATGAGAAAAAAAATTTCTTAAAAAGATTTTAAAATTTTAAAAAAAATCTTATTTTTGCTTATACTTTTAAATAAAATGCAATTTGTCTACCCTTGTGCGTTATTGTTGTTGATAAATTTGTACTTTTTAAGAGAAAGTTTCTGAACAGATCAAAAGTTGGCAACAACGAAGAGCATGAACTGATTAGCTGGATACACTAGATTGCTTTTATCTTGTGACTATGACGTCACGTGAGTTTTTGAACTGATTGGTTAAAAATACGTGACTATCGTTATCATGTGACTAAAAAATGGTGTCACATGAATTGAGCTCATTTAATTATTTCCATGCTGTTTCGAATTTAACATCATCTCAATGCTCGCAATAATGCAGCAACTGAAAGTTATAGATTGCTAGTTATCTAACATATAAAATTTTAAAATGTGCCTTTTGAATGCCATTTATATTTGCTTTTAGCAGTAATGTGTGTGCGTGTGAATTGAATTTTTTAAAAATATTTTACAACGAAAAATATTTATAGGGCCATTTTTACTAGTACTGTTATGTCAAAACATTATCAGGATTGAGATTGATTTATGAAAAGAAAAATTTATTTAGCTTATTTTTAAAATTTATTCAATTTTTAAGACTTTTTTTTCGTGGGAAGTATTTTTCCAACCAATCATTAGGAACTATTCGAAGTTAGGACTTCTTATGTTTTACGTTTCTTCTTAAATTTATTACATGATATTTTAAAAATATTATTTTCAAATACGAAAATCTACAAATCTACAAAGAATTGTAAATATATTTTAATATACGTATTTATAACGTATTTCATCGCCAACAACATCATGGTCAGTAGCTCTTTTGAAGCTGCAAAGTCATGTTCGCTAAACACAAGAGGATTATGAGTCTCAATCCCACATTTTTAAAACCCTTTAACTACATTTCCAACTGTAACTGGCTGCTCTGAAGTAAGCGGTGCTCAAACGCTCACCAATATTTTTGTCTATGATAGTTTGTCCTGGATAAATTACCATAAAGTTGTTAGCGGATGGCAAAAATGTCTTCCTCTGGTCGCCCCCTTTCGAACGACACATTCCCCGATCAGATGAGCCCCTTAGCCCCAGAAGAGATAGAAGCGCAAGGTCAAACGGACAAAAACAGAGATAAACAAGTGTTGCAGGATTTAATAGAATAGACAACATACTTAGTTTAATAAATTCCGAAACACGGAACAAGATGACGAGCTCGTCATCTTGCCCCAAACTGCCTATTTAAAAATATTATTTTCCATTTCCATGAAGGAAGTCGATTAATTGATATTTATTCGTGATAATATGTAGTATTTAAACTAAGTTACTCACAAGTATGAAAGATAAATGATATATCTTGCCTGTATCTGTAACAGAGCTTATTTACACATGCTTAAAAGTTATATCAGGGCAGTGGTAAGCAATCAAAGCCTCACAACTAACACGAAAATGTAGATTTAGGCTTCTCTATATTGTTTTTTAACGAACGGCCAATAAGAGAGCCAATAGTGTTCGGTTGATCTTGCTACCTAGCAGAAAACGGGAAAATTATGGCATTCATCATCTTGCCCCGGTCTCCCCTATATAATTGATTTTACAGTTGAATATATTTAATTAATTAATTAGCTCTAACAGATTAAATTTTCCGAAGTAGAATATTTTTTGTTTATGTATATCCCTTAATTTTCAATGCAGTGATTCAAAAATATATTACATAAAAAAAAACTGCAGTAAATCATAATGCGGTAGGTAAAGGGTTAAAAAAATTCTGTCAATGATGTATTATCTAAAATTTAGGTACATGCAGTCGAAATTCCAGGAACTAGCTGGAAATAGCATCATATTATTCGGAATTTTAAGACAATTGTATGATTTTGAGACCATTAGGCAAGTTTTTTTTATGTAACCCCCATCCCGGAATGTTTGGAGAACCGGGAGTTTATATATAATAGTGCAGTTATCTTATGTTTATTTACAACTATTCTTTCGTCTGATATAAAATATTTTATAACGATAAATCATCATTAATTTCATTCGAGCTCTTTATTTACTAATAACGAAGAATGGATGTAAAACTTTAACAAAAACTTCAAAGTCTATTATTTGGATTTTTATCGCGTAAAATTTTTATTAACAATGGGCGGAAAATTTTTGGGGTGATAAAAATTCACCGAAACCAATGGTACTAAAACTAAGATAATTACTTTTTTTTGTTGTTGTGGTTACACAGTCGGACCTCTATTTAACGAAGTCGCTATGAGGAAAATTTGTTAAACAGAGATTCATCTTGTAAAATACTATAAACCACATAAAACAAATTTTGAATTTGTGTAAAC
>BMAV01006321.1:22353-33229 GCA_019973955.1 Trichonephila inaurata madagascariensis
TATATATATATATAGGCTAATTCTCTACAAACAAGAGATAACATCCAAACAATAGCATTCGAAAAACACATAGACCGTAGGAAAATTACACAATGAAGGACATATTAGTAATCGAGATTAAAAATTATAAAATGGATGCTGCACTGTTATAAACATTACTGACTTAGGACAGCTAATATATAACAAAATTTATATAAAAGTGGGGTTGAACAATATATATATATATATCGGTTACTCTTATGTCCTTCATTGTGTGATTTTCCTACTGTCTATGTGTTTTTCGAATGTGTTTGTTTTGATGTTATCTCTTGTTTGTAGAGAATAAGCCTATATATATATATTAGTTGCAGAGAAGACATCGAAAATAGTCGCCTATACTCCAAGGGCTATTACATCATCTAGATCCTCTCATCTGTAAAATTCTACTTATTGACATAATTAAATGGGGGGGTTTTTCCGAGGAAAGTTTCTCAATTAATGCTCAGTATAAAAAAATATATTGTTTTCATTTTTAAAAATAAATATTATTTTTTATGCGCAAATGAAGCTTTCCTTGTTGTTTATACCCATGAACGTCATTTTAAAACATTTGACAAATTTAAAGTATTATTTATATAATTATTTGGCTAAATATTCCGGATATCCTAAAGTTTCACTCTGTTATAAATTTACTTAAGCATTTTTTAATGTACATATTTTACAAATACGTAACATAAAGTCAAAAAGTATTCATTAGCAGAAACATTATGAATAGTAATTAATATCATATTTTCCGTTCTTACAGACACAATTTCACTAAAATATTATTTTAGTTTTAGTTTTATATGTATATTTATAAGCATTTACACTCATATTCAGTAAAATTTCACTTACATACAGAGTTCCTTTAAATTAACCTTTCTCTCTACAATTAATTTTAAGTGAATGCATTTGAAAATGTCTTTCATTATAAATGTTTTAATGAAATCCTTTAGTAACAATTTAATTTAATTCTCGCTAAATTCTGTATTAAATAATTACAGAAGTTTAAAAGATCTGCAATTAAGTCGTAAAAGTGTCTCTCAAATGAGCAGTTTAAACTATATTTAAACGGGGAAAACATGACACATGGTACAAAAAAAGTAATAGCTTTTAAATTACTATTATGTAATTTTTAAAAATCTCAATATATATTATAAGGCAATTGCTCTAAACTGGAAGATTAATACAATTGAATATATTAAATTTTCCCCGCTTTCCATTGTCTCTATTTAATTTTGCAGGTAAAATTTCAAATTAATTAAGATATTTGGACTCTTCCTATATATATATATAGCCTTTTTGTGTGAAAATTCAATGAATAATATATAAAAATAGAAATAAAAAGTATGCGCAAAATTTGTAGACAACATTCGAGAAGGTTAAAGATTTATTCATACCCTTTCATATTTGTTAAGAGATAAGCTATTCCCAAACGAGCTTTTATTAACCCGAGCTATTTATTTTTAGCTATCTGTTCCTTCGCAAAATAAATCTCCACCCTGCTTTTATATATATTTATGTGTATTTTTAGTCAGTAGCATGAAATACATCTAACAAAGATAATGTTATAGATAATTTTCTATGATTTTTGTTGTTTATGGTGAAATAAAATTACTATCTCTATACTATTTAAGATAATGAAAAGATGCAAGAATATTGATGATAAAAATATCCATGACCTTTTAGTTTGATTTTGTTGTAAGACATAAGTTATTGTAGATAGCCACACAATCTTGAAATTAATTACTCATAATAGATTTTAATTTATAGAAGTTTTACAATTATTCTTCTAGTTTTCATTTGTTTCGTGTAGTCTTTTCAGTTGGATACGCATATTATGATTTGTCTACAAAAATTAATTTTGTTTCATATTTAGTTATTAAATTATATTAATTGTGATAAATTATTAGTTTTAAATTATATTATACTATTATTTCATAAAACTTTAAATTAACTCAAATGTATAAGTGAAGGGGAAATTAAAGTTTATATTTCTTGAATTGCATAATGAGATGCTGAGAAAAAATTATAATCTTTATATATATACGCATGTGCTAAAGACACATGTTTATATAATGTGGTGGAAATCTGATAAAAGATAAATGTCTATAATTTTTAGTATTAGGCATATAAAAAAATATATGGATAATATTTTTTGGTGAATTGTGCAAAAAATAATCTTTTCAATGCATCACAGCATATGTCTTCAATATTTTTGGAGATTACTACTTTCTTCTACAATTTATTTTTCTTCAAAAACAGTACTTAAGAAATTCAACTCAATTTAAATGATTTAAACACAGATAATTTTAGTAATGCTGATTCTTTTCGCTTTATACCCATTTTATTACTTTACTTTAAATTCTTAGCATCAGTTTTAGAACAATGGAAACTATCCCAATAGTATTGCAATCGGAAAATGTAATTAGTTTAGAAAAAGATTATTCTGAAGTTTTTATAAAGTCGAAGATCTCTTTCTCTCAAAATCCCACATCCTCTCCATACAAAAGTTGATTAATGTATTTATTTAAGGAGTAATTCGAAATCACATTATATAATTGCATTAAATTTACGATTGGCATGATGAAAATATATATACATTCATGAAGTAAGCTATACATTAAAGATATGGTGAAAGCGATTTTTTTAAGGCAAGTGGCAAATGAAAAAAAATGAGCTACATCATTTTCAAAATCTTAATAGCTGTTATATTGCAAATTGCCAGAATTTTGACACATTCTACCATTTTGCATATTGTTGCATATAAAAATGGATTTTTATATATTTATTTAAAAAGAAATTTGACTATATACTTGTAACTAATGGCATTTGTTGGAAAAAAGTGTATAAAACATTTTAAAAATCATGAAAAGAACGTAGATATATATTGAACTAATTTGGTACTAATTTGTTCTTTTCTTTAAATTTTTGGTATATTTCTGGCTATATAGCTGTTTGCCGAAGTTTAAGAGACCAGGCGCCGATTTTTAATGCTTTAACTTGTTTCATAATTTTCGCAAATCGCTGCGTCATCTCATATATAGATTGCATCAGACGCATTCTACTGCTATAGTCAAACGTGCCCATCTCGTTTATTGCTAATTGTTAATTGGATTTTGCCGTAGACAATGTTGTTGCGCAATTATTGTAATATGGAAAAAAACATTCACTCATTGTTGTAAAAATGGCAGCAATAATGACCATGCGTGAAGCCGGTTCTCTGAAAGTAAAACAAGCCTGGGAGTAAATGTGAGCACTATAACTATTCATCAAACTAACAGTAAATCTAATAGTTCCGAAAAACACATTGGCCTTAAGAGAAGTGGTCAACCAAGAAAAATGAGTGCATGTAATGATCATTTGGTAAGAGAAGAATGATCATGTAATCTCCAGCAACCTGGAGACGTTTACAGTAATACAAAGGACGTTTAAGAAAGAAAGTTTACAGACGTTTTGAAGTAATACAAAATGATAGTTGTGCCCTTTACAGACAGTAAAGGGCACAACTATCATTTTGTATTACTTCAAAATGTTTGACCACAGATTTTAATTGATTATTCCATGAAAATGCTATAAAACCGTTAGTTACTACAAGTATGAAAAAAAACTACCAAACAATATCAGATCTGTGCCAGACAGTAGTAGTGTACGAAGTTAATTTTCAATAAGTCACGTGTGCAGCAGTTTTCTGTATGTGTTGTAAACATTCGCTGCTCAGTTGGAAAAATATATGCTGACAGACGATTCTAATTTATAAATAACCTCTGAACCAGGTAATATTGGGTGTATTGCTTGCATCTGGTACCGTTGTTCTGCATATCCTGCCACTTGAAACCACTATAAACGAAAAATTGGTACCTTAATTTGTTACATGAAATGATTCAAGAGGATGGTGGTAACTTCATTTCACATGTCCAAGACTGTTAAAATTGGAATAGGAAATCCAAGAGCTTGACTGGCCATGTAACATCCCAATATTAATTCTCATCAAGAAGCTGTGGGAAACTGTAGCGCGGGAGAGGTGTAACGGGTCTATCCTCTAATCTGCAACTAATCATCTTGGGGTAAAATTATTCTTTTTAACTATAAGTTTTGTTGAAGACTTTCTCGAAGAAGAAGTCGAGATTTAGTTAAATCAGTTCTTCTATTTAATCATCGGCATTTGTGTACGCGATGATGGTCGACAGCTGATAGTTGTCGATTAAAAGTGATTAAATTTTGAACAAGCTTTACGACCAGAGGTCGTATAGTTAAGCAAGACACTTACACAGAATTGAAGCGTAGGTGTAAAGAGTGCTCCAGAAGTCAGTTAAGTAAATCTTAATTATATTTTAGTAGCTTTAAGCCTATGCGATTGTTCTTACAATTATTTATGAAGTGCATTTCCTACCCTTCGTTGAGTTGGTTGATTAAGTAAAAGGATAAATAAAATTGTGTTTAAAAGGGTTACGGCTGATCTTTGCTCGAACCCCCAAACACCAACAACCCCAGGTGGAATGGTATTGCAGCACTTTTTGAAGTAATGTCTGGTGTATGGAGCCCCTCAGGGGGCTCACCTTCTTTAGGTGGGTACGGGTGTCACAATCCCGAGGTACCCTAGTGATCTTTTCCTTTTCCCAAGGGGTTTACTATCTTTGGTAAACACGGGTGTCACGACCCCGGGGTACCCCAGTGATCCTTCTCTATTTTCGACCCTACATCTTGTCGTCCAATTTCTTCTGTTTTTCTTTTCCCGTCCAGATCACAGACCTATGAATGTTTGGCGCAGTATAGCCAAAACTGGCTCTTGCGCCATAAAACACCAAACTCAACTCAACTGGTGTATGGAGATTTATAAAGCTTATTTCCAGTATTTTATTCATAGCATTCCTAACAGGATTGCAACAATGATTAAAAACAAAGGGGATAAAATAATCTTGCAATTTTTCTTTTATATAAAATAATTTATTGCTGCAAAATGGCGTTGTATCCGATTTTTCTACGGGTAATTAACAATGTTTGGGAAACGTATTGCCTAAGACAAATGAGATTTATTTTAAATCAGTACTCCAAAGAAGCGGTTCTTAAATTTTCTATCGCCACTACCCCTTCCTTTATATATCAATGACATTGCGGACTTCCAAGAATTTGAACCTTGACATATAACATATGGCAGAGTGATTTAAAGGTTCCTCGTTTTTCCCAAGACTCCCTCTACTACTTATACAGACTTTTTAACACTTCTATGGATTCCTGCTATTTCTTTAAAAAAATATTACGTTACAGTAATGGCTATATATTAGCAAACAATAAAAAAATTGAATTAATATCCTTGATCAAAATATATTTTCTAGAAATGTTTTTTCATAAGGTGCAAAGTAATGATTTAGTCAAGGATGATTCATCTTTCAATTTTTTCACGGGGACTTTCAGAGTGTGTAAAAGAGGGAAATCTAAACATTATGATTCAGAGACATTCGTGGACCCCCTAGAAAAGCCCTGGGGACTCGCGGAGTTTGCAGACCTTAGTTTAAGAACCACTTCTTTTAAAAATGTGTTAATAGGACTTTTTATGTCCAATTAGTTTGCCGCAAAGAACTTTTTTTTTTCAACTAAATTTCAGCTAATATAGCTCAACAGTTTAAGGTGGATGCAACAAAGAAATAAATTAAGTAAAAAAAATGCACAGAATTAAGAACTTGGACAGTATAAAACATAATATATTTAGTTCCGACATAATTATAAATTTTGTAACGGGCTCACGCGTCTTTTCTTTAACATAACCTCTGGGTTCTTAGGTGGCCAAGATTAATGGCAACTCTTTTCCAACCAAAACCCAAGACGCAAAATGTGAACAAGAAATGAAAATAAGATAGTTTTTAAAAGAACAAAAGTTTCAGTAAGTGGGATGGCAAAATTGGGGAATGTTATGTGTGAAAGAGTCTAGAGGGAATTGACAGCCAATCGTGAAGTTACCTGGAAAGTAAACCATGAATACAAGGTGCATACCATTGCACACGCGCCCAGACGTTTCCACATAAAGATTGAAGCTAAGTTTGGATTAAGGTAGGACTGATTATTTGATTTTAGGACTTGTAATATTATTAGAAGTGAGAGTAGGCGGAAAATAATTATAACTTAGAGAAAGTGGTCTAAATTACGCTATTCGGTTTAACTATCATTTTGTGTTCGTCATTATAGATTCTCGCTTATTTAAATTTATCTAAATTGTTAGACATTTAAGTTCTATTCTTAATAAAGACATATTAAGAATCTAAAATGTCTATTCCTTTTGCAAACCTTACACCTCTAGCTCACGCTGGCAATCAAAGATACGGTCACCAAAGGGGGGGCAGTATCACAATTTATGCAGCTCATCGTTCAATTAATTCTGTCTATTTTAATTTTATATTGAGCCCAAGTTCAATAGTTAAATTTACATTTAAAAATATGTTAAGAACTATAATGAACTGCATCTACAAGATTTTTTCCAGAGAAATAGGAGATTTTTAAGGTTAAAATTTATTCCATGAGAGAAAGAGACACAGCTGTGCTCTTCTTATAGTTGCTGGCTTGATTTGAATTCTTGAAACATCAAACCTAGATGTAGGATTAATCTAAAAGCTTGTAAATGACTGATTGTAATTTACATATTATTACGTGATCTCTGTTGATTTTATGGTTACTTGTTACTTTGTTGATTTAATTTTGCATTTTTCTATTCATTTAACGATTTTCTTTTCAAGATGGTGGCTTTCTAATAATTTTCATATAATAAGAAGAACTATTTATCTTTTAATCTGCATTTATAAAAGTTTGATCTATGAATCCGTGAACTGCTTTATAAAGTCTGAAGAAAAGTACCATAATCAATAAGAATTAAACGTATAAATAGTAACGGTAATAATATCAATAAGTGTCTTAATTATTAAAAATTAAACCATCTGAAAGTTTTGTTCTACAAAATTTAAATTAATGTACATTTTTAATTTCATTTTGTTTAGTGACTATCTGAAGTTTACTGTCGAAGCTCACAACATTAATTTGATCGCAATTCATTTTTTTTTTATTTGCTTTTCACATTATTTTGAAACTCTAAACAAAAAACCAAGCTGACTGAGCAGAACACAGAAGTGAAAAAGTCGAATTAGCAAGAGAATCCGAAATTCAATCCCATTCATTACAAGATCGTATTTTGTTATTCTATCCATTTGAGCAGAGATGATGTAAGAAATGATTGAGACCTTGTATGCGAAGTGTTTAACTATTTTTACAACTGAAATTTCTGCTGATAGTGTTTCGTGTTTGTTTTTTTATTTCATATTTATACACGTTCATGCGTGTGTGTTTGTATAATTTAATACTTAAATTAAATAACTTGCCATTATGATTGCTCTTTTATTAAATGTAACATTAGACTTTATTGCACTTTTATGCAAATAACAAAATAAAAAACAGAGATTCCTAAAATTTTATTTTAATTTATAATAGGTGTTTTCATAATAAAAAAAAATTAAGAAAAATAAATAAATAAAAATTTGTTCTTGATTTCTACGCCGAATAAAAGTGAACTCGGAAAAAATTATGCTACAAATTTTCATTACTTTCTTCAAGAATTAGTTACTGTTTTAACTGCTTGCTTACGTTTAAGAATGTAGGATATATATATATATACCCAGAAATTTTCGTCTTATTTCAACTCTATTTTTAATATTTGAATTATTCCTAAAAAAATTCTAAAAGCAATAGCTAAGTCTTGACATTTAATGAAATATACTTTTCCCAACTGGTATTGTGCTATTATTAAATTGACTTTGTGTGCTGTTATTGTTTATATGGTTAGAAGTAAGAATTACACCGAAAATAATCTATTATTTTGTTTTAAACCTGAACTTCGAGTGACACAATTTCTGTAAAACTTCTTTATATGTTGTTTTTTTTTTAAATCGTTAGCTAGTTTTGGGTCGTGGAGCACCTAGCCCGTCAGGGCTTTTATCTCCTGTCTGTTGATTTGAAATTGTACAAGAGATAGTCTATTACTACTTGCCCATTTTTAAAAAGATTTAAGAATTTAAAATTAAAATAACTAGAATAGAAATTTACAGATAATTTACTTGCTAATACAATGAATAAGATAATTTCAAAGAAACAGCTTTTTTCAAAGCTACTAATAAAAGCATGAAGTACAAGCTGCTTGCAACTCCCTCGGCCAATGAGAGCCTCGGGAGATATGACTGCCTGACCAAAGGGATAGCAGCTAATCGTGTCGTGTTGTGTGAATGAGAAGTGCTGTGAACTTTGTTCCTTTCCTGCGTTTGCGAGAAGGAGCTCCCTGATTGGTTGTTGTGTTAATGAAGTGACTTCGGTCCCGGGAGGGGTATCGTCGCCTTTTCCGGGTGCAAGAGCTTCCAGAGAAGCTCTCCCAGAGTTGCCAGAAACTTATGCATCAAAGAAGCACGAAGAGGGAAAAAAAGTAGCAAAAAGTAGCGAGTCAATTTTCTCTTGAAATTCAGAAATATAATTTTTTTAATTTTGTAAAACTATGTTAAAATGCTTAAATTATTTAACTCATTTAAAATACATTCAAATTCTTCTTCCTGCTATATATCGTGATCTATTTTGTTTTTTTTTACTAATTTCTGAATTGTATTGAAGCATTTGTAGCGATGGAAAGAAATCAACGCAGCAAGTCCCTCATTCTTCCAAAGTGATTTTGATTCTGAGAATGACTTAAACAGTTCGAGACACATTCGATTCCTTAATTTTGTCTTTTTTGACGTCACTCTGGAGAATGCCCTTTCTACAGTGGTAGGTAGGTTGTAAGGCTTTAAAGCAAATATAGATAAATCTCTTAAAAATGGATTCAAAAATGCATTCAGTAATTTGCAATGATCAACATGGTCACTTTGAAAGAGCAAATTAATCGACTCAAATTCTGCTAAAATTGGCAGCTGTATAATTCAACAATATTTAATTCTATCCTTGTATTTATTTAAGTAAAGAGATAGTAAGAGAAGTAGTTGATTGGAAAGAGAGAAATTCAGGCAGTGGTGCAACGGAGAATATTAGGGCCCCTTGCAAAGTCAGTTTTAGAACCCCAAGCCCTAATATGTACTTGGCGTCAGTCAAGCTTTGAGCCCCCTAGAATCCCTGGGCCACCCGCGATGCGAGGTAGTACGAGCCACTGAATTTAGTTAAAAACTTTTCAAAAAAGGGATTTAATCAGATTTTTATCACATAATCTCTCTAGATGATGAGTGCTTACTTTTGTCATTGTAGACAATTTTTTATAAGTTCAGTGATGCAATGTAAGTTAATTACAAAAATAGATTTTTATTCTTTAATTCAATGTGCAGTACCTTTGATTATAATTATACAATATACTTAATTCTATAAGAATTTGTCCTTTCACAATTATTTTTCCAGTTTAATATTTATGTAGAAATTCTCTCCAAGCCTATTTTTTAAGAATATTACGTGTGTCATTTTCATGCTTCTGTCAGGATTAGAAAGAATCCCATCATTTATTTTTTTCTACCACTTACAGTGGGAAAAGAGTGATACTTGGTGGCTGCGAGGGGGGAGAAATTACAGCTTTTCGTGTTGTTTCACGGAATGGTAAAACATACTGAAACTTCATGTTTTCTTTAGAGACTAAGGTCACTATTTTTGCAATTTTTTCGAAACTTGTTCTAATACTTTTATATATGGTTGAAAGTAGCACAAAGTAAAGGGATCTTCAAGTGAAGTAACATAAAATTCGCGAAGCAGCAATAGGATAAAAAAAAGTAGCGGTAAGTTTTAAAAAGTAGCAAAATTCACGTGAAAATCACGCGAATTCATGCGAAAAATCACGTGATCTGGCAACACTGAGCTCTCCTATTGGTCAATGTGTATCTGAGACTTAAGATTTGAAGATTTTTGTTCGAGGTGAAGTTACAAATTTTGAAGAGTGGTGTTTTTACAAAAATGAATAGATAGATTTGACGGTGTGTGAGAATTAATAAAAATAGTGGTAGAAATTAATTTCGGAGAATGTTTCTGGGTCTGTTCGTGAGTCGTGAGGGTATTATTTCTCAATTTTTTGGAACGATGCATTTTCTGAACTGTATATGTTTGTGAAGAATTTTTTCGACAGCTTTTTTTAAATCCAATATTAAAAACTCTCAAGAAGAAATCAGAGCGTCACGAAGAAAGTCATTAATTCATGTTTATCTATGAGAAAGTTATGGAAACCATGAGAAGGTTTTTTCTCATTTACCATTGGTATTAAATATGAGAAAAACTCGTTCGTAAATAATGAAATGATTAAAACTTCATAGACATACTACCAGCGTCGTAACGTTCACCCCTGCATCACGGAAGGGGGAAGTGGGGGCGAAGCTTATCGTTTTACAATTTTATGATTTTACAATTTTTTATAAGATCCGGCTCTGGGCCCAAAACCAGACTTTGCAGGAGGGGACTTAATATTCTCTGTTACACCACTGCATATGGCCATCAATGGGTAGCAATTATATGATGAATATCGAAGTCAAAAGTTGGTTTATCCGTGGTGAAGAAGCATGATTGGACTTAAATATGAAGAATTATTAAGATCCTAATCCAGTGCTTCTCAAAGTTTCAATATTTGCGAAAAAATATTTAATTATAATTTTCATCGCCCCCCTCCATACAATAACAATGCATTAAGGTATCCGACTACTTTCGGAACCGTGATTTTAAAAAAGCGCATTAAATGGATAATTGTCATAATATTTAGTGTCACTTAGATTAGAATACATGTATAAAATTGTTTTAAGGACATTTTGACAAAAAAAATTATTTAAATACAATATTTCGGCAAAAAATTAACTTAGAATAATTTTTTTCTCCA
>BMAV01006321.1:33527-48617 GCA_019973955.1 Trichonephila inaurata madagascariensis
ATTTGGAGAAAAAAATTATTCTAAGTTAATTTTTTGCCGAAATATTGTATTTAAATAATTTTTTTTTGTAAAAATGTGTCCTTAAAACAATTTTATGCTTGTATTCTAATCTAAGTGACACTAAATATCATGGATATTATCCATTTATGTGCTTTTTTAAAATCATGGTCCCGAACGTAGTCGGATTCCTTAAATTCAGCAATATGTTACTTTGACGCTAAACCTACTATACAATTTTAACCTCTTAAGTGCCTCTGGCGTATATAAACCAAAATTGGCCCTTGTGCCATTAAACCTCAAAATCACTCACTCACTCACTGGCGTATATAAATGTCTCACTTAGCCAGTGCTTTAATTGTCTCTGACTTATATATACGGTTTACCGAAGTACGATATTTTCTGTGAACTGCTATCCATAAAATTATTCCGAAGTCTTTGGAATGCAATAAAACGACTTTTACAGTGTTTACGCGGAAAATTTACTTATTTCAGAAGATTATCTTTTTTTTATTATTATTATTTTTATACCTTTTTTCTCCCCCCCCCCCAATACATCCCATACGCGCGCCTACGTGGAAAATTGGGTCATAGGGAAACAAATTGCGTAACTTTAATTCATCAGTTAAAGAATAATTATAAACCGTAAAAATTATCAAGATAAGGGTTAATTTTTGTAAATAATTTTATACATGACAAGACCACAAGGAGTCATTGTTATTTATCAACGTTTTTAATATTGTTAAATTAACTATAAAATATATTGTGCAGTACTAATGCATTTATAAGTGCAAATGTGTATTTTATTTTTAATTATGTTTAAATGTATTTTGTTTATTTACTTTCTGTAAATTAATTTTAAAAAATTAAATAATCTTTTGTTTTCGACTTTTCAATATGCTCGCGCCCCCTTAAGGGGTGCGTCCCACAGTTTGAGAAACGCTGTCCTAATCTCATCTTATGATACATTCTACCAAGCATTCACCAATTATTGCTCGAAATCTGCAATTCCCGAATCTGACACTCTATTATGTCCCATAAACTCAAACTCAGTGGCCCAACAGCCCATGAGGGCTAGGGCCAACTTTGCTGAGGTGCATGAGCAGATTTCTTGATCATGCGGTCAATCTGAAGTGAGATCCCCAGTGTTTAAGTCTCCAAGCAAGCTTGGTACTCATTTATCGATCCACTTCAGAAGAGATGAAAGGCTGATTATATCCCATACTTGTTCGAAACGTCTTAATGTCATTCTGGGCAAGGAAGAAGATCAATAGTGTACGGGGGTAGCCCAAAAATTTGTGTGTCGCATTAGGTCTGGTATCAGCTTGTTGAAAAATGGCTCCAGAATGGCATTCCATAAAGATTAACGCAAATGGTTGCAGGATATCATCAACATATTGTTAAACTGTTTAAAATTTCCATGAAATAATCATAGGCGGCTTGTTTTGTCCTGTTAGATAAGTATTCCATAGCTTTTAGAGTAACAGCATTTTGCTTATATAAAGAAATGGCTGATTCAGACCGCTAATCATGGCCCTTCATACCTTATATGCTCTTATAGGCCCTTTATATGCTCCAAAACTGAAGCTACGGTTATCATCCAACTGTGTGTGATACCAATCTGCTGACAGAGCCATGAGGATCGACTACGACCCTTCTCTAGGCAACTCTGTGGATATTGTGAGGTTAAGGATAATGTTTTAAAAGCCGCTGTGAGCATAACACCACAACAGTCAATGATAAAAGGAACCATGTACTGGTATAACGGCATTTTTCGTTGGGCCACCGGAAAACGAAAACAGCGACAAAGAGTAAAGACAAGACTTACGTAATTATCACTTATTTTGTTTTTTGATATTTGCGCAGTAGAAATGTGTACTATGATGAAAGTTAACATTCATTGATCTTAAAAATTTAATCATTTGCATGCCTGAGGAGGAAAAGTAAGGAAGACAAAAAAATTTTGTAATGGTCTTTCCCCTCATCATCTTGTCGATCTAAATCTGTAGGAGGGAAAGAAGAATAACCAAGAATATATCTATAACCATGATAAATCTAATTTATTATTATCAAAGATAATATTCCAGAACAAGCAATCGGGAACCTTTGGAGTGATATAAAGAGAGCGCCAACCTTATGTGAATAAGCGTACGAAATCCGAATATCTCAACTTAATCAATCCTCTCTTAAGGTATCCGACTACGTTCGGAACCGTGATTTTAAAAAAGAGCATAAATGGATCATTTTCATGATATTTACTGTCACTTAGATTAGAATACATGTGTAAAATTGTTTTAAGGGCATTTTGACAAAAAAAAATTATTTAAATGTAATATTTTGGCAAAAAATTAACTTAGAATAACCTTCTTTCAAAATGTTCTCCTTTTATAGAAAATGCTTCCAAAATAATAATATTTCGCGCTTATATAAAGAAAAAACTTCTCCAGAGAGTCTGAACTAGGATTTTTGAAAAATTCACATTATTTTCAGAGTTACCACCAATTGAAATAATTATAGGCGTTTTTTTCTTAAAATTGATCCCCTCTGCTGTCGTAAAACGTGAATAAACCCACTTCTAAGTTATATATTTCAAAACTTTTAGTTGAGTATCTGCAGAGAGGTCTGAGCTATATTCAGGCAAAATATTATTATAATAGAAGCATTTTTCACAAAAGGAAAATATATTGAAAATGGGTCATTCTATGTTCATTTTTTGTCAAAATGTTGTACTTAAATAATTTTTTATTGTAATACTATTCTTAAAACAATTTTATATACATTTTCTAATCTAAGTGACACTAAATATCATAAATATTATCCATTTATACGCTTTTGGAAAAATCATGGTTCCGAACGTAGTCGGATACCTTAATTCTCTAAATTCACTAATTTATTCTTGTAGATAAAATCCGCCTTTAGTCACGCGGCGTAATTCTAATTCTTATTGTATTGACACAGCTTTCAGCAGCTCCGCTCCTTCTCCTACTAATCTACGATTGTTAAACTTTAATTATATATACACTAGCTAATTTGCATCTCATGGTTTCTTCTTGAGAGGGATGGCTGTGAAATAACGCTATTGCTAGCCCAAAGATTCGCCAAGAAGATTATTAGTTGAAAGTCACGTAAAGCCCCGTCACAATTTGCAGGTGATCTAATTATTTTTAGTTGTACTTTAAAAAAAAAATAGAGCACGTTACTTGTATGATTTGTTTCCCCCATTATATTGATTCATCTTACATTATTGTTTCTTTAATCAATTGCTTCTGTATGTCCCTATAATAATCCTAAATTTAAAGCCTTTATTTATTTATTTATTTATTTATTTATTTATTTATTTATTTATTTATTTATTTATTTATTTTTATTTTTTTTTATTATTATTTTATTTATTTTTTTACTGACAACAATTTAATGTCCATAAATGTCCAAATATTTTTTATGGCATGTTGGAGTATACATAATTTTTTGATGTGCAAGCAAGTGTCATTGTAACTAGGGATTGCAATACCGGGATACCGAATACCTGTATTTTGAGCCATTTGTACAATTTTGTAATACCAGTATTCACAAGTTTAAATACCAGTTTTCGGTACTAGAAAAATATAAACTAACTGAAAATAAAACAAAATACATGTTAATATTAGATACTAAAACACGTTGGAACAGTTCACTCCTAATGATGAAACGATTTTTCAAACTGAAAAATCCAATCCAAAAAGAAATGATCGACTTAAATCTGCAAATTAATTTTTCTGATCGTGAATTCGATTTAATATGCAAAGCTACATTAGCTCTACTTTCAATAAAACTGGCTGTTGAGGCATTATGTCTTAGGGATTCTAATTTATTAACAGCTAATGCGATAATAAATTTCATGTTTCAGTTACTGAAAGAACAGCACACATCACTATCTGAAGAATTATATATTACATTGAAAAATCGCACTGAAGAAAGGCATCCCGAAATAGAACATGTTTTATGGTATTTACATAATTATAACGATTTTAAAAATGAAAATGAAAAAGAAGAAAAGAGAGTAAACAATTCAAATTTGATCAGATTAATAGGAAATTTTCTTTAAAATGTTTTACCAACGAACCTATCCCCATTCAGAAGAATTCGGTACAGCGAAGATGATGATGACACTAATGTCACGAGTGAAAAGGAATTGTCTCTTGAACAAAAATTAGAATTAGCGACAACTAAAAAGATTTCAACGAATCAAAAGACAATACAGAAATTATTTTTTGTGATATTTACACTCTCTAATAAAACTGGCAAATATAAAACAAGAAAACACCTGAATTTTCTCTTTCTTTTTCTAAAATTTCTACTCCTGATAAAAAAAAATACCGATAAATTCTAAATAAAATCCCGATATTAAGATCTAAAAAATACCGAATACCAATATTGAACTTATGGTCCGATATTGCAATCCCTAATTGTATAACTAACGTATACTCAAATATTTCGCTAAATCTCCTATAAAGAAGACCAATATTGAACCAAATTATATTGTAGTTGAAAAGCATTAATAAGTGTAACTGATAAATTTGATTGCGTGTAAATGTTCACATATTGATACGAATCTCACAGTGTTTACTTTTAGGGATTAAAAATAATAAATTAGAAAAATATTCAAAATCAAATCGATAACAAAAATTCAATAACAGCATCAAGTTTTTAAAAATATGTATGAAACCTCAAAAGTAAAAGTATTCTTACCCTTGGGGCTTTGGTTTGAAAATATGCGCATAACTTTCATAAAATAAAGTTTATTTTAGGGAAAAAAATCGTTTGTCTTTCACAAAAAATTGAGAGGATTATACAATACTTTAAGCCAATAACAATATCGAATTTAAAAAATACGTACTATATACAAAAATTTATAGATTCTACAGTAAAAGGATTGTGAAGTTTCCTTAAGAAATACTGAAGTGTGATTTATATATACTTGCATTCTCGATATTATATTTTTTTTCTCTTCGAGGTAATTTGTCACTATTTTACCATAATATGTTTACTTTCTTCTTTTTCATTTACTCATTCATTATTAATTTGGCAAACTAAATTTAATACGTATCTTGTGAGTATGCTATTTTATTAGAAATTTCTGAACAGAAACAATAATGGGTAAAAAACTTGTATGCAATTAGTTATCAGTAGAATTTTAATTACTGTACTTACTCGAATCTAAGTCACCGTCGATTCTAAGCCGCACCGTAAATTCTCAAATTGTTTTTGCGAAAAAATATTCTCATCGATTTTAAGCCACACCCCTATTCTCTACGCGTGTTTGAGAAAAAATAAACAAGTAATATAAAAAAAAATTTAAGTCAATTCCTACTTAAATCAACAAAGAAACATTTTACTTTAGCTACTTTTTATTAAATAGTTACAATTAAAATATAAATATGCATATACATATGACAGAATCACAACATTAAGTGGTAATTAATTTTTATTAATTATCATTAAAGTATCGTATTGTCCTCCAAAACAATCGTGCATATAAAATTTCAGTTCAAATGAATGCTTTAAAACGTGAGAAAAAAAAACCTTTTCAAGTTTTGACTCAAGTCGCCAAAAATGATGCCAACGTGGCTGTGTGTGTTTGTAATTCTTTAAATAATTAGTTTTAATCAATTAATTTTTATTAATTATAATTAAATTATTGTATTGTCATCCAAAATCATGTATATAAATTTTCAGCTCAATTGAGCGCTTTAAAATGTATTTTATTAACGATTGAAAAATTGTGTAAAAGGTCCATCATTATCTGAAATTTAAGAAATTTTTTTTAAAAATTTTAATGAGAAATAATAAGAAGTTAATAATTAGTTTATTTTACCACTATATTAAAAAGTTTCAAATACATATATGAAACTATAGTTACTTTAATCATCAGTATCGTGTTTTGAAAATTATTCTTCCATTGTCACATCTGACTATGGAATTGGTGGCGGCGTCGCCATTTACACGCACGGTATCGTCTTCCGTGCCATCCGAGGCATTTGTTAGGCAACATATTTTTGAAAGAATGTTTTATAGAAGAATGTAAAAGAATTATTAAAGACTGTTAAACATTCACAAGCAAAAATTATATCATTTTGTTTGAACCCCCGAAGTATATTTGTTATTCCCGTTTTTGAACTATAAAACCTACAGACTTGAAATTTGGAAAGTATGTTCCTTTTGTAGAGTAGGGCCCCAATACCAAAAAGGTTTTTCGAAAATAGACCACCAAAGGGTGTTGTGAGGGGTTAATGGGCATTAGAGATAAATATTCCCGTTTTTGAATAGAGATCCGCTAAGAAAGGGTTTTTGCAAATCAACCTCCAAAGGGTTTGCAAAGGGTTAGGTGCCTTTATAGATAAATATTCACGTTTTTTAACTATTAGACTGCAGATTTGAAATTTGGTATAGTCCTTTCAAGAAGTAGAGAACTGCTATGCAAGAAGTTTTTTACGAAAATCGAACCTCAAAGGGCTTGCGAGCCGCCCATCCGGTATAGTGGTTAGTGACGCTGACTGCGGTGCCGTAGGGGCTGGGCTCGAATCCCGGGTAAGGCATGGATGTTAGTGTTGTAATCCTCTTTGTGATGTGGACTTCATGCTTACTTCTATGTAAGCCATCGTACGATACTTTGTGGTGCACGGGGTTATAAATTTTCTCAATAAAAAAAGGAGAGGTTGCCAAGGGTGAAAGGAGTGTTACAGACTAAAGGGAATTCCGTTTTTTCGAACTATTAAACCTCGAAGAAATTTTCTTTCATGGAGTAGAGATCCTCTAAGAGAGGGTTTTGCGGAAATTGACATCCAAGAGGGACTGCGAGGGGGTTTTATGTTTAAAAAAAATTCCCTTTTATGAATAACTAAACCAATAATTTTGAAATTTAGAAAACATGTAATTTTTTGCTAAGCAGAGATCTGATAAGAAGGGGGTTTTCGAAAGTCAACCCACATGGCTGTTACGGGGGCGTTATAGATTTTTAAAAATCCATTTTTTTCAACTATTAGACCTACAGATTTTAAATTTCGCAAATCTGATTTTTTGCTGAGCATAGATAAGTTAAAAAAACCTATTTTTTGTTTTTTTACTTTGCAATTCCTTTAAATTTTACACATAAAAAATTCTTTTCCCTTCAATAAACAAATAATTTACAACAACTCAATGTCTTTTGAAAGCTAATCATGCATGTTCATGTTCAACTTCTATTTCGTAAGTGGTTTTGCAGTCATCAACTAAACTTATACAAAATTAGACAGACGATAATATTTAATAAATAGTCTTTTAAGTATTTAATGTTAATTTATTTACTTAATTCTAATTATAAATTGCAAATTCCCATCAATACTCTCTGAATAATTTAAAGGATGAAATTTTCCCATATATATTAAGCTTAAAAAAGCAAAAGAATAATATACTAATGTTGAAATATTACGATATGTATTTTAAACATTCATCAAATTCTTAGAGATATAAACGTACTTCTAAAAGATTTTTAAAAAAGTTCAAATCATATCAGTATATAATAACGATTATGCTCTAACACAAATAAATTAATGAAATCAAAAACTAAAAAAATTTAAAAAATATCTAATGTGTTCCAAAGTATTTAATTTAAAAATGATTATTTACTTGATAGATTTGCATGACGATATATTGTTACAAATTATCAATCTTCATAGTTCCATTTCATTTCTTTCTGTTTTCTTAGGTTCGACAACACTCCTTATCAGAATGCTCAGACCGCTAGACGGAATATGATTGAGCATACTGACTTGGTGCCTGTGTCCTGCGTGTACCTATTCCAACTGTTCCCTTTCTCGATCGCCTTCGACCGGACGATGACCATCCGTGAAGTCGGTGAGAAATCTCGGGAATTGTTTGGTGGTGAAGAGATGGTTGGACTGCCTGTAGAAACCTTTTTCCTAATGCACAGACCCAGAGTGGCATTTACCTGGGACAACGTAAGGGATTAAATTTTTAAATCTTTAGAATGCTACCTGATTTGTTGTTAATGATTCAAAAATGTGTGCAAAACAAACCAATAACATAAAAAAAAAATTTAAGTCAATTCCTACTTAGATCAATAAAGAAAAATTTATTTTAGCTACTTTTTATTAAATAGTTACAATTAGTATAAATATGTATATACATAAGACAGAATCACAACATTAAGTGGTCATTAATTTTTATTAATTATCAGTAAAGTATCGTATTGTCATCCAAAACAATCGTGTATATAAAATTTCAGTTCAACTGAATGCTTTAAAACGTGAGGAAAAAAACCCTTCCAAGTTTTGACACAAGTTGCTAAAAATGAAACCAAAGTGGTTGTATCTGTAATTCTTTGAATAATTAGTTTCAGTCAATTAATTTTAATTAATTATATCAAAACTATCGTATTTTCACCCCAAACAATAGTATATAGAAAATTTCAGCTCAAACGAGCGCTTTAAAATATGAGAAAAAAAACCTTTTCAAGTTTTGACACAAGTCGCCAAAAATGATGCCAACGTGGCTATATTTCTAATTCTTTGAATAATTAATTTTAATCAATTAATTTTTAATAATTATAATTAAATTACTGTATTTACATTCAAAATAGTTATGTATATAAAATTTCAGCTCAATTGAGCGCTTTAAAATGTATTTTATTAACGATTGAAAATTCCACCAAGATAAATAAATATAGAGAGAATGTGAGCTAATAGTAGGGATTGAAAAAGTGTTTTTCATACTGTCATAACAGCGAATTAGGGGCGCACGAGCAATTAATGAATTCAAATAGGATAACTAGAAAAGGTTAAAAGTTGGGTAAAAAAAAAAGATTGAGGAATTATAATTACTAAAGCACGCATCTATAAGCCATTTTGAATTAGTAAAAGTAATGTTATTATAACCGAACTTTTACTTTCCTTTTTATATATAGATGAAATATATTTGCTGAATAAAATAAAGTACATCCGTAAAAAATAATAATAAAATATGCTATGTAAATAAATGCATTTTTCTTCTGATTTCTGATTTTTGCTAATTTTTTTATTCATGTATTTTTGGAGATTTGCCATTGCATCTCCTCATGTTGGTTGAGGGAAAAATTATGCTCATTAGTGGGATTCCTGGGGATATTTGAAAGCAACATGTGTGGAGAAGCCATTAAATTAAACTTGAAATTATTACAAAAAATTTGCAATAAATTACTTATATTATTTAAACACTAGAAATGATTGCGCAATATGAAGACAAGACAAGTTAATGGGTCAGAATCAATTTGTACTTATCTGAATGAAATGCGACACCTAAGACTTGACAAAATCAAAATCTTCTGTAATCTTGTATCGTAGAAGTGGCAACGGCAATATGATTCTGGAGCGACTTAATGTTGCAATATCGTCCCCAAACATCTTCTATTATCTATAGTTATCTACTTCATTGTTAATAAATACGTTATACGGTGTAGAAGTTCTTTGGGAGACCTCATGGATAGCCCAATATTACAGATTTAAAACTTCCAAAGGTGTCATTCAAAAAGTAATAAAAATAATTATAATAATTGAATGGATTATTCTTCAGATACTTTTAATTTATTCAAGTAAATATAATAATCAAGATTTGAAGAGGAAAGTAAAAGTTACTATCTCAAATTCAAAATGGCTGATAAGCGTTAATGAATTTCTTTTTGCATATTATTACTAAATCAGAAAAACTACTGAATATTAATTAATAAGAATAAGATTAATCGCTTACATATAGTATTCTGTAATTTAAAAATTTCAAAAAAATAATAATCACTAGTAAAATCTGTTTTTTTTTTCGATGAGATAATGAAATATTATGTTATTTTTATCCCTGTCGAGAGAGAGAAAGAAATTTACATAACTTCGTGAATTTGTTACACAATTTTATGTCACAATCTTCTCAAGCTTAAATATTGTACAATCACATTTGAATAAAATTTGTTTAAACCTTTAAATGTAACTTCGGATATATTCCTTATTTTACTCAATATTAAAAAAGACATGTTACGAATTTTTATATCTTACATTTATTAAGGCATTTCAATCATAAAACTTCATGGAAAGTCACCAAATCTCCTATCAGACTAAATGGATTAAATATAAGTCTTCATCTCTAAAAGAGAACATTCAATTTTCTTCGATATATAGAGGGTTATTGTGTTTTGATTGATAGAAACCTGTCTTGGTTGTCAAATAAGTTCAACGTCATGGAAATTTAATCTGATAAAATAATAATAAAATAAAAATCATAGCCATAGAATGGAGAAGATATTCTAGTGGATCTCTTCAGAATTGATCGTAATTTCCCTACTTCAATCTAAGTCTTCTTCATACAGATTATAAAGTGGAATATAGAAACCCAATTTCATAACAGCAATTCCCTTTTTCATGTATGAGTTTAGTCGTATTGTGGTTTTTTTTTAAAAACAAAAATAAGGCAAATGATGAATACAAAAAAAATGTTTTTAGAAGCTACTATTTGTAAATCACTATCAGCATTAGAACTGAGATATTAAAGAGAGACATTTCAAGAAAATCAAATAAAAAAAATAATATTTATTGGAAAATGAACTCTTACTTCTACTGCTTCAAACATGAGGTTTAAATTTTACTTTAAATTAGAAGAATTATGACACTAGCATGCATTAGACGAACTATGGTATTTGACAAAACAGTTTAAAGTTAAAGCGTTTACTTTAAATAGCAATCTCTCAAAAGTATAAACTACAGCACAAAAGGAACATTTTTTAAAATCCTCTACTCATCTTATAACATTGAAAGTTTGCACACATATTAACATTATTTAAATAAACATTTTAATGGGAGATTTGTCAAAAAAATTATTTTAAAAAAAACTTATTTATTATTAAATTTTTCATGTTATTACACAAAAATGATTTTTTTAAAAAAAAAAATATACGAAAAAAAATTTTTTTAATGATTTAATTAATATAATAATAGTACAATAAATATGCATAAAAAATTGGTAATTATATAACCAGTAATTTTTTTTAAAAAAAATGTTCCTTATACTTAATTTTTTTTTGAATTTTGAAGATAAGGAAAAAGCTTCATAAAGTAATTTAATATTTAAATTAATTAATTCAATTCAATTTAATATTTAAAAAATAAAATGGTTTGTTTTTTAATTTTTATTGTTAGTTCGTGTTGAAATAACTGTTATTTCTTAATAACTATCTGTTTGCATTCATAATTCATGCATTCAATAAATAACTCACTGAGAGGTAAATGCGACATTCATGAACAATTTTGTTTGTTTTTTTTCAATGACCTCATGATAATAGCACAAAATACTTTTATTTATCTTAAAATAATTTATAATTGTAAAACAGGAATATCCATTCGTATTTATTCTCTTTGCTTGCTTTAAACAAACGCAACTACTGAGACAATTATTATCCACTATATATATAGGATGTTTGGAAACTCAACTTCAAGTGGGCAATAAGTCAAAGGGGGCTCATATCAATTCTGAGAGAAATAAAAAAAATTCGTATCATTTGGTTAAGTGATGACAAGTATGTATTTAAGAATGTAGAAAATTGACATCCTCCATCGCATCATTAAATACTATGATCACAAATTTCACAATTTTACAGTGATTATTTCAATAATGTGATCTTACATAGCCTTGCTATTGATCACAGACACAAGTCGAGCAAAAGGCTTTGTTGGTTTAGTTACAATTAACACGGTTTTATTGAGTAAGGGTTTGAAAAAGTGATGTCACCTACTTTTGACTTTCCACAAAAAGAAAAATATTGCATACTACCCTAGGTAAATACAAAAAATTCCCCATTTAGTAAAGATTCCAAAATGACACAACATGGTTCTTTTCTATCCATAAAAATCTTAAGGTACTACGTTCGGAACCGTGATTTTAAAAAGGCGCATAAATGGATAATTTTCATGATATTTAGTGTCACTTAGATTAGAATACATGTATAAAATTGTTTTAAGGACACATTTTGAAAAAAAAAATTTATTTAAATACAATATTGAGGCAAAAAGTTAACTTACAATAATCCCTTTTCAAAATATTCTCCTTTTGTGAAAAATGATTCTATATTATAACAATATTTTGCCTGTATATAGCTCAGACCTCTGTACAGAGGCTCAACTAAGATTTTTGAAAAATTCACATTATTTTCAGAGTTACCACCAATTGAAATAATTATCGGCGTTTTTTTCTTAAAATTTCTCCCCTCTGTTGTCGTAAAACATGGATAAACCCTCTTCTAAGTTATATATTTCAAAACTACTAGTTGAGCCTCTGTACACAGGTCTGAGCTATATACAGGGAAAATATTATTATAATAGAAGCATTTTTCACAAAAAGGAGAATATTTTGAAAACAGATCCTTCTATGTTCGTTTTTTTGCCAAAATATTGTACTTAAATCATTTTTTATTGTATTACTATTCTTAAAACAATTCTATATACATTTTCTAATCTAAGGAATACTAAATATCTTAAATATTATCCATTTATACGCTTTTGCAAAATCACGGTTCCAAACGTAGTCGGATACCTTAAAGAATTTTTTTTTAATTTGCAAAATATCTCCATTTTAAATAGACCTGTGTTGTCACAGTACCTAATAATTGGCATCACATCATTAGGTACTGTAACCACAAATTGCACAATTTTACAATGATTTTTTCTCACTAACATGATCTTACATAACCTTGCTATTGATCACAGACACAACTCGAGCAAAAGGCTTTGTTGGTTTAGTTACAATTAAAGCGGTTTTATTGAGTAGGGATTTGAAAAAGTGATATCACCTAACTTTGACTTTCCACAAAAAGAAAAATACTGCATACTACCCTAGGTATATACAAAAAATTCCCCATTTAGTTAAGATTCCAAAATGACACAACATGGGTCTTTTCTATCCATAAAAATCTTAAAGAGCGTTTTTTTTTTTTAATTTGCAAAATATCTCCATTTTAAATAGACCTGTGTCGTTACAGTACCTAATAATGTGCATCACATCATTAAGTACTGTGACCCCAAATTGCACAATTTTGCAGTGATTTTTTCACTAACGTGATCTTACATAGAAATGCAATCCATCACAGTCACAAATTCAACAAAACATTCTGCCAGTATAGTTAAAATTATAAAGTTGCTTGGTTTGGTTTGGGAAAATGATGTCACCTAACTTTGACTTTTTATAAAAGAAATATATTACATACTTCCCTAGGCAAATCATTTCAAAAGATTATCTATTTAGTTAAGATTCCGAAATGGTACACTTGCTTTTTTTTTCTATCCATAACAATTATTTCCAATTTCTTTAACAAAACTACTTTATTTCGAAAAACTCAATCTCTTAAGTCTGAAACTCAAACAATAAATTTAAAACTAAAAATGAAAACAATCTTATAATCCTTTATGAATCAAATTTCCCATGTATTTTTGCCTAAATTCTTTTGAACCATTTGAAAATGTTACCGAACTGCACCAAACGAATTGCTTGAAGCAGAGGAAGAAATAAATTTAGCAAGTTAAACCCGACTCATCAAGCGATCTCTTTTAAAAAGATTTAGAGCCCGCTTTCGTGTATAAGATAAACACTTCGAATATTTAATTCATCAAAGCACTACAAATATGTTTTCTGTTTTATTTTTAAATTTATTGCTTAAGTTCAATCACACACTTAAAACTGAGTCTTCTGGAACGAAGTCATTTGGTAAAAAATAGCAACAAATTGTTATTATATATATAAATTTTTAGAAAACATTATTTCATTACCCATGAAAAAATAGATTTTAACCTATATTTATTTAAATTTTGAAAAGTGTGCTATAATATTCCTCAAAAAATAAACCTCTTTTCAACAGCAAGAACGAGCCGACGTACACACATTCTCCAAGTAAATTCGTTTGTTGTTTGAAAGTAGGGTTGCATTTTACGTTAAACTTATTTTTATACCAAGCCCGATAATTAATCCACTTCAGAAGTTTGCATCTATTCTGCATTAAGGATATATATTGCTTCCCCTGAGAGTAAAAGTTTAATTCTCATTCATGGGAATAGAGTTCTAGAATTTCGAAGAAATGAGACGCCGAATGAAGAATGTGCAGTTTCGCTCTTTAAAAAGATCACATGGACCGCAATGACATATGAGACAGCAAGAGGTTCCTCTATTCACGAGGCCGACGCGGGAATTATTTCGTCGAAGACGAGCCGAAATAGTTCGCTCGACCGAAAAGCCAAGAGTATCGGCACTAAAGCGTTAGCATATACTTAAGAAATATAATCAGAAGAAAATTTACTATTCATATATGCAGTTAACACATGTATATATATTTTGAAGTACATAGTTCCAAAAGAACTATCATCTCGCTGCAGAACAATTTTGTAGGTTAAAGTAAAGTATAATGATGCAAACCAAGTTAGGGTGTATATGAACGGGACTTTTTTTTTTTTTGAAGTTATACTTCTTTGGGGGCGTTAGAGAAATAGGATGAGGGTGAATTTTTACAATGCGCGCGCACACCGTCACGGATGTGACGCAAAACCGTCACGGATACGAAAATCCTTTTTCTAGAAATACACAGAACGGGACAAATTATTCCCGCCTTCGAAATTCTGAGAAAAATATTTCGCTTCACTTCCCTGAAGAAGGGGACACCAGGATTCAAACCGGAGACCTCTCGATTTGCAACCGAATGACTTACCACTGAGCTATACACCCGCGTCAGCGAACCTTAGCTTTGTGTTCCGTAGGAACGTATACGAAAATGCTTTGTCTAGAAGTATACAGAACGGGACAGATCATTCCCGCCTTCGAATTTCTTTAAAAAATATTTCTCTTCACTTTCCTGAAGAAGAGAGCATCTGGTTTGAACTGGGGACCTCTCGATCGGCAGTCGAATGCTGTACCACTGAGCTATACCCCCACGTCAGCGAACCTTTGTTTTGCGTTCCGTAGGAACGGATACGAAAATGCTTTGTCTAGAAATATGCAGAACGTGACAGATCATTCCCACCTTCGACCCCCTCCCCATATTATTGGTCCTATTGTCCCTGT
>BMAV01006321.1:63432-75932 GCA_019973955.1 Trichonephila inaurata madagascariensis
GTATGCGGCCCACGTGAAATAACTAATATATGTATGCGGCCCGCGTGAAATAACTAACATATGTATGCGGCCAACGTGAAATAGCTGACATATGCATGCGGCCCAGCAGAAAAAAAGGTTGAGTACCCCTGGTGTAGAGGCACTGAGGCACATTGAAGTCTTCCCATCATAGTTTGGAGAGGAGGTGCCAGCTTACGTGTCATCTACGTCAATTGACCGTCGTTGAAAATTAAAAGGTCCTTCACCAACGGCCTTCGTTTTGTTAATAATGCGATGTTTATAAATACTCACTCCGACATTGAGAGTGGTCGCAGTTTCGAGTGGTCTTGGTCGTGAATTCGTAGTCAGCATTTCTTCTGTCGAGTCAAGGATTCGAGTCCTTGTTTCGTTAAAAACCCGCCAAGTACAGGACTTGATGCACTTGAAATGGATTAAAGCTTAAAGTCCTCATGTTGGTGTGATGTGAAAATTCGAAGAATGGGATGCCAGCTTAGGTGTCCTCCATGTCAATTCACCGTGAAGCAAAGTTACGAAGTCTCCCATTATGTTGCTTCATAGGGAGAGGTCGTTGTTTTTTTACTAATGCCACCTGATTGGTAAAGACCAGATCAAGCCCTACGAAATGCATCGTGACAAAGGGGCAAAGTGACGCCTTTCGTTCACCGTAGCATTGAGCACCAAACAGGTGACAGACTTCTCCCCAATTTTGAGGGAGAACACCCTGGGAGTGATCAGGGGCCTCCCACCAACCTCACGAGGGGACTTGCGGCTTGACGGCTATTTAAAGTACCCCCATGTCACGAAGGCACTATACATTTACAAACATCCCTGTCTTCCCCGGGAATTGAGCCCAGTCCCAACAACACAGCAATCAGCGTCGCTAACCACTATACCGAATGGGCGACATATGGCGAGGTTAATAAACAATCACACACATTTCAACAGTATGAACTGAGAATGCAAGAACAATAGTTTAAATGTTACATGACCATATAATGTTTCATTAAATTGAATTTAACATGAATACGAATTAATGAATATAAAAAATCTTATTTTACAATTCATGTGAAACCAAGTACATTGAAAATTATTTTGAAGTATGTACATTTCAAATTATTTAATGTTACCAATACATCATGGTTCTGGGAAAAACGGGATTTGAAATATCAAAGACGGTTTCATTCAATATATGTGGAATTCTTAACTTATTTTTATTATTTTTTTTAATATCTTATTATATATATCTTAATATAATGTTTAAATATTATGGTTGATATTTTATTTTTGTTGTGCATTTAAATTGTTGAACATCGTATAGTTTATTATTAATATTATTATTATTTTCAGTCATTACTAGTTTATTAGGCTTAATTTTTTGAACAACTGTTTTTATCCGGATTTATTTACTAATATTTCATTTAAATATATATTTTTCTTAACTTTGATAACTTGAATACAACTATTCCGCAACAAGTAGTACTTTAAATTGATGCTACAATATTCACAAATATTTTGGTTTCAAATATTTTTGTTAGATGTAATTAAAAATAGTAAACAAATAGTCGTTTTATTATGTACTCCTACTACATATTTATAAATTTTTAAATGATCGTATGCATTCATTGAATTTTCATTTGACAAAAATATAGGGATAAAAATGGAGAATTAATATTTTACATCACAAAATTTGAAACCAATATTCAAATTTAAACATAAAAATAGTTTATGAGTAAATTATAATAATAAAAAAAATATTTGATTACGCATTATAATTTTAATGAACATAAAAATTATTGGCTACGCATCTAAGTAATGTAATTAAAATGATTTCAGAAGCATTTTGATCAGAGTACGTTTTTAAGCAATTTATTTAACATTAAATTTATTTTTTCGATTTATTTTATCGATATTATCATCATAAACATTTTTTCTTTTCGAATGTATGTTAATTTTTTTTCTTTCATCATACACAGAAATCTGGGATTTAAAATACATAATAAGAAAACTTCAAAGTTCTAATAGTTTTTTGTTGATACTTATAAAATAGTATTAAATATTTTAACGCACACCGTTGATAAAATTATAAAATACAAGAATAAATTTTAAAATTCTCTGTACAATAATTTTAATTAGAATATCTTCACATTTTGTAAAGTATTGGGCCTCTATATTTGCAGGAATAGTTTATATATATTTCTTGAATCTTCAAATTCCCCTTAAAATTAAAATAAACATTTTAATAAATATATAAGCGGCATTTTTAAATTTTTTTTATATAGATACATTTTACTGGAAATCAAAACCAGCAACCCCGTAAAGCAATAAGTGATGCTAAAGCTAAGGAACTATCCTAGAAATGTAATTGTATGGGAAAATATGTCAATTAAAATTGAAATCATACCGAAATAACAACTATTTTAATGCTGTTATTTATAAAGCAAAAGTTTTGATTCTGAAAAATTTATAGCTAAAATAAATTTATACACTTTCCAAAAATTTCCATGAATTAACTCCCTAAATAAGTTTTATTCCTAGTTATAGAATAAACAAATTCTTGAGAAATGTGGATAAAACAAAAACACGCATAAAATAGCACATTTATTTTAATTTTAGTTATTCTATAAATTACAATATTTTTGTTTTGCAAGTTTATAGAGCATAAGCATCTTTTATTTGTTAGATCTACATTCTGCAGAAAGTAGTCGTGGAATTGGAATGCCTAAATTCACACTTCGCCAAACATACCATCTGTGATCGCAGAAACAGTGCTTCAACGCGGAATCTACTACTAAAAGGACAGATGCGACTCATCGAAGAGTGGGATGCCATTATTTACCTTTGTGTTCCTTTGTAAGTATTTTCCTTGCTTTTTCTAAAAAAAATAGAGTCACTGTTATACGGAGAAAATATCAATTTTATTCAAACATTCCACATACTCAAAAATCTAAATTTTATATCTACGGAAGAGTCATGTGTTTAAAATGAAGTTTATAGGCTTCAAGATCTGTTCCCATTTTCCATTTTATTTTATGGTAATTTTTGGATAACGGTAATGCTGTCATTTATCTACGCAGACCTTATAAACATACTTATAAAATTAAAAGATAAATTTAAGAATATAAATTTTATATATCGTTTATATTGCTTCAATAAAAAGAAACAAGGAAATTTTTTTTAAAAAATGGAACTTTTTAATTTTTAAAATAAAAAAAAGCATGACAAAAATGTAAATTTTGCTTAGTAGTCGAATTGTAAGTTATAAAAATGTCTTTATAAAATTGCATGAAGGAAAAAATATTTAAAATCTTATCCTAGAATTTAATTGAAGAAGAAATTTTACACTGATGTCTCAAGTACAACTTCTAATAAAATTTCACCATGTGTACTTGATGACATGAATAAAGAATAAATACCAGTAAAGTGTGCGTGCGTGCGTGCATACGTGCGTTTCAAATTTGTATACATGTTCTTCTACAGAATTGTTATGGTTCTTTGATTTTGTTTGCATTTAACTTACTTTGCTTATTGAAACAACACGAAGAATATTGATAATGGACCCCATAATTTTGATCTACAGTCTAATGACGAGGACGACACCTGAGCGGCCCCCCCCGGGGGGGGGGGGGAGTGTGTTGTAGTTCAAAAGTTACTGATGGAGTTTTAAAGGTCCTAGGTATAAAGACGAAATTTTTGGCACACTTTTTTCAGTAAATGATAGTTCATTTGCTTTTATCGTCGATAACTTCTATACAAAGCTTATGCATTGAATTTAGTTTTTGAATCCTATAATAAATGAGTTTATGTGAATTTTCTTCTTTTTATTATATATATCTACTCTAATTACTCCCCCCGACGCCATGCAAGTTTTTGATTGCGTTTAGTGTGGCAACTTAACCCCTCATGTGATCTTATTTCAAACTCCTCTACCTTTTCTTACTTTCTTCCAAGCGGTTATTTAAAACTTCCTTTCAATAACCGTAAGCAGATATCTTAGAGGTAATGTGTAATGGACTTAAAAATATTATTCTCTTAATCCTTGTTATTAAAGAAATATATCCCTTTTCTCCTCGTTCCGTCGAGATGCGGCAGACGGCTGAAAGACGGGCTTTGCTGTCACGGAGATGTGACGTCATTTTCTCTTCCTTTTTCCAATGAAAGCGAAATAGAAACTAAATCAACTGGGAGAGTGGTTTCCCACCCACCCCTCCACCAACGTTGTTGCGCTGCATTTAATGTGGACTGCTTTCTATATTTTTATATGTAACTTCAACAAATTTTTCTCTGTTCAATTTATTATAAGTGGATAATAGAACTTTCTCTAAGGTTCCACGTAAATGTATAACCGCGTTACCGTTACCGTTTTATATATATCTGAATTTAATTAATGGGTACTTACGTATTATTACTTCGATCAAATTCGTCAAATCAAAGTATGTCGTCATATGCCGCGATATACAGTGATAGTGGAAAACTGTTCCCATGCAAGTTCGAACACAATAATATTAACAATGACAGCAATTGGTAACTTTTTTTATGATTCGGCAAAATTTGCCGACAAATTACCTTTAAATGTTTATAAGCTAATTCAAGAAATATATATCCTTATTTTGTGTCTTCGTGAACATCCTTTAGTTTTTTGCTGTAAAAATTAGGAAATGTTGATCCATCGCATGTTTCCTTTTTAACATATCTGACAATAAGCATAATATCAAATACAATCGGACCTCCATGTAACGAAGTCGCTAAATCCCGGGAAGTTCGCCATATGGGAAATTCATTATATAGATTTTAAATTACAATTAATGAATTTTAAGGACATTTTCTAATTTAAAGCACACAAGTAATATTAAACATACATTATTTTATTATTAGAACACGGGGACATGGGACAACTCCACTGAGTGTAAAAGGGGATATTGAAGGTGTTTCTAGTGAACTGGACAATGGGGGTTAAAAGTTACACTTCTTGGATGAAACGTCCAGAACTCTATTGCTCTCGGTGGATTAGGATCTAATAAAACCAGTTCAAGATTTATGACCACCATAAAATATGTTAAAAGAAGGAATAACTTGAAATGTTCAGAAATACTTTAAAAATAGGAAGAAGAAAAAATTTAATTACAAAAGAAAAAGTTCGTTATATAGAAAATGCACTTCGCTACAGAGAGGTTTATTTTACGAAGAAAATCGTGAAATGTTCAAGGTTCTAGGAAAAAGTTCGCTGAATAGAAAAATTCGCAATATAGAAGATATATATAGAGGTTCGACTGTTTCTTATTCAAAGAAATAAAGAAAACACGAAACGATATTTTTCATTTATGTATTTAAAAAATGGCGTTTCTATCCGCTTCATTACTGATTAATTTATACAAATCAATATTTTATAACTTCATAAACAATAGATGTGTAAAACCACTACACGAAGAACAATACATTACTAGACATGCATTGGCTGTATCAATCAAAAATTCGTATCAATTCTTTTATAATAAAAATGGTATTTAATTTTTATTGAGCAATACAAATATAAGCAAAACTGTTTTAAAAAACGAATTCTTGTGAATGCATGCTCATAAAAAAACTTAGCTAGAATATAAAAAAGCGATATTTCCCTACCATCTTGTTTATTCTTGGAGCCCATCCATTGACAAATAGTGAGCCCTAAAAGGATCCAAGGCGGAGTGACGAAGGACGTTCCCGACGGATTACTCCTAATGATTGTTTACTGACCAACCTAATATCGGTGGACATCATTTATCAGGGTATTCATAAAGCAGTCAATTTCGGATCCAGCCTCGGGCACAATACTCTTCTTATTGGCTCTGTTTTGTGTATTTGCAGGGTGCAACAACACCCTGTTTAATCAACGAAGAAAGAGCTTCCAGTCCCTTTTTCCCCCTTATTTTTCTTTTTGTTGTCAGGCATTCTTTTTGGGCAATGAATCAATTATTAGAATAAGGGTTGAGTGAAGGAAAAATAAAATATTTATGATATTTTAGGCATATGAGCCTTTTTTCTAGAAAGAGGAATCAGAGTTGTAAACCTGTAAGCGTCATTCTTGAGTTTTCAACAATTTTGATGCAACATTATTTAAAAAGTAAATTAACCGAGCAAAAACATTAATCTTTAATTTAAACCGTCTTCTAAGTGAAACTCAGTTATCTTTTTCGTCCTTTTTTAAGCGAAAAAAAACTAGAATCATAATTTATTTATTGTTTTTAAGCTTGGTTATAAGCATTTCGATGAGGCATTAAGATTAATTCTTATTTTGTTATAATAATTTATTGTTTTATTGTTATTAATGAGTATGTTAGTTATTATCTTATTGTTATTAATAGTCTAATTTATTATTTAAAGGATTATATTCTTATTGTGTTGAGAGATTATAGTATATTTTTAAAGTACTATAATTTATTTTGTTTATTTTTGGCATAAGAGAGATGTTCTATTCATTAATTCTTTATTTATTGTTCTAGTCTAATTAAAAGAAGTACCTTTAAATACTGTTGAAAGCTGTGATTAATAATTCTGTTAAGTATGGTAATTATGTGTATGGTAATTAAGTATGTAATTATTTCACCAAGCAATAAAAAATTATGTATTAATCGATTTATGCGATAACAAAATATATTATGCAAGATCTTTCTCCGTGGCAGTTGAAAACTCTTTCAGTTACGGTTATTGCTTATTATGTGAATAACAGATCCTTGTACATTAAAAAGGATGAATCTGTAAAAATCCGAATAGATTTTATTTTTTAAAACATATATAAAATAATGAAACAATGTGTTGGTTACAATCATTGAAAATAATTAATAGAAATTGTAGCAAATTGCAATAAGTTACCAATACAAAACGTATGTTTTCCGTGTCAAGCTCTTCAGCGAATTTGGGTAGGGGCTGCGGTAGCATAGTGTTTAAGGTATCGGATTATGGCAGGCATGTCACGAGTTCGAGCCCAGTACCACTAAAGCCCCACCGTGTAGGGGAGAGACGCACGTTAAATTTGTCGATAGCTCAAACGTCCTCCCGTTGGTGTGGTGTGGTAGTTAGAAGAGGGAAGTGCCAGCTCAGGTGTCGTTTTCGTCACTTGACCATGGTTCAGAATTACGAGGTCCATCACCAAAAGCCTTCGTGTAGTTGAACAGTGTGACGTTAATATTCACTCACTCACTCGGCGAATTTGGCGAGATCTTGGCAGAAAAATGTTCTAAATTATCTTAACTTTTTTAATTCCAAGTTATTAATAGAAGCACACAGTAGAAGTAATATAAAATTTTCGTGAAAGATCAAAAAGATATAACTAACACTTTTCCAGTGGAGGAGCCACTAAAGACTCACTGTGTAGAGAACACGTTAAATCTGTCGAGTCTCAAAGTCCTCTCATTGGCGAGATGTGGAGGTTTGGGCTGAGGGGTTCCAGCTCAGGTGTTGCCTTCGTCACTTGACTGTGGTTTAAAATTGAGAGGTCCATCACCAACACCCCCACAGAATGCGACATAAATTATAACAGTAGAGTTAACTAGTATTTGTAATTTTTAAATATAATCAGTACTGTGAGAGATAAAATACTTAGATAATAATAGCATAATATATATATATAGACTTGGTGTACAAAATTTCTTATTGTTTTTAACTAGGTGATTTTGTCACTGAAAATTAAATTCTGTTTAATAGATAAAGTAAATGTTTTTTGATTAATTTTGCAGCCGTTTGTTTTCTGCTTTTCTAATTCAAAAAAAAATTCCATTCTTAAGTTTTAAATACACACGCAAGAGTTTTCGTTCGAAAAAACAAATTAACAATATGCATTTGTTAATTTTCATTTCTTTTTTTAAAAAACTTTAATTACCTTCCCCTCCGCCCGAGACACTGTTCGAATAGGCTTAGTTATATTTTTAGATACTCGTATTCAGATTACGGAAGTGTCCTTTTATACCATTCTTGTAATTATAGTTTTCAGATGCTTTATTGTCTGAGTATTATTTTCGTCCTCTGCATTCTTAAACCAACTTCATAAAAAAACATAAAATCAAGGATGATTGAATTGACCTTCAACTTATTCTTTCAAGGTTTGGTTTTAAAAACAATTCACAAAACATCTATTCTTTTTTTTTTTAAATCCTGTAGTAAAATTTTAATTATTTTTTTTTCTGGTTATGAAGCAGATGCTTTGTATTCATCTTCATCCGTCTGTATGAATGAAACGACTTTCTTTAACATTGGTTTATTAATAATAAGTGACGAATAAAAAAATTGAAGTTGTTTTGAAAGTATTTCAATATTTATGTATTGTAGTTTCTACTGAAAAGATTTTGAACTATACACTAATTAAGGTATCCGACTTCGTTCGTAACCATGATTTTGCAAAAGCGCGTAAATGGATAATATTTATGATATTTAGTGTCACTTAGATTAGAATGCATGTATACAATTGTTTTAAGGACATTATGACAAAAGAAATTATTTAAATACATTATTTTGGTAAAAAATTAACTTAGAATAACCTTTTTTCCAAATGTTCTCCTTTTGTAAAAAATGCTTCTATTGTATTAATATTTTGCCTGTATTCAGCTCAGACCTCTCTACAGAAGCTCAACTAGAATTTTTGAAAATAATAACTCGGAAGTCGGTTTATCCATGTTTTACGAAAACAGAAGGGAGAAATTTTAAGAAAATACACCGATAATTATTTCAAATGATTGTAACTCTGACAATAATTTGAATTTTTCAAAAATCATAGTTGAGCCTCTTTACAGATGTCTGAGCTATACACAGACAAAATATTAATACAATAGAAGCATTTTTCACAAAAGGAGAACATTTGGAAAAAAGGTTGCTCTAAGTAAATTTTTTGCCAAAATATTGTACTTAAATATTTTTTTTTGTCAAAATGTCCTTAAAACAATTGTATACATGTATTCTAATCTAAGTGACACTAAATAGCATGAAAATTATCCATTTATGCGCTTTTTTTAAAATCATGGTTCCGAACGTAGTCGGATACCTTAAAAAAAAAAGGAAAAGTAAATGCAAAATTTAATATTCTTTCGATATGCTATCGTTAAGTTCTAAAAAAACTTTTGCAGAAATTGCGGTGGTGTATTATTCAGTTCTAAGTAAATTCTTCTAATAATCGTGAATCCAAATATAATTTCTAATCAATCATTCAAAATAAAATTGAGAGCCACAGTAACCGAGTGAACAAGGTAGTGAACTAGTATAACCTGTGTTATTTCTGTCGAGTTACGGTTTCGTCTCCTAAGCCCAATTTACATGGATGAATACTGCCGGCAAAATACCTGTATAAACCCTCTTTAACTCGTTTACATAAAGAATCGGTATTTTACCGGTTTGAAAAGGGGATAGAAATTTTTGGACTTGCTTGGGAGCAAAGCAAATATTGAGAAAAGCGAGTTCGTTTCCAAATTTCCCCAAGATTCATTCGCTTAAAGATGGTTGCCGTTGTAGAATTTGCATGCTGGACGAGAGAAGAAATTACAGCCCTAATAAAAAGGTATTAAAAGTGAAATGTAAAGTTAAAAATAAATTTTAAAAAAAGAAAACAAGAATGCGAAAAAAAATGTAGAGATTTTATTTATTCATATTATTTGATAATATATAATAAGTTAAAAATATTTCTTGCAGTACTTAAAAGTGTTCCAATGGATGAAAAATTTACACACACATTAAACAGCAATATTGAAATAACCATTTCTATATATATATATATATATAACTTCATAATCAATAATAAAATCATACATTTAAAATGTTATCATCAAAATTTTTGTATACATGTGTGCGCCCATCCGAAATAGTGGTTAATGACGCTGACAGCGGTGCCGTAGGGCCTAGGTTCGAATCCCGAAGAAGCCATGGATGGTTATAAATGTATAGTGCCTTCGCCTCATGGGGATAATCTAAATAGCTGTCGAGTTGCAAGTCCTCTCGTGAGGTTGGCGGAAGGGAAGAGAGGAGGGTGGCCCCTGACCATCCCCCAAAGTGTTCTTCCTCGAAATTGGGGTGGAACCACTTAAAATTGTACTATCACCTACATGATGCTCAAAGTTAAGGCTAACGCCAGACGTAAAATTCTAGCCCGTAGCCGCGATGAATTTCATGGGCCTTGAACTGAAGTTATTGTCGATCAGGCGGCATAAGTAACAACAACATGTATTTGACTAAGAAAAGTAATAAACAAGAATGCAAAATAAATTTAGAGATTTTGTTTATTTTTTAACAATATCTGACAAGTTGAAAATATTTGTAACTTAATATAAAAAATATTCCAATGGATTAAATTTCAATGTTACTGTATAATTAGTTTGTGTGAAACTTGGTTATAATTTTTACTTTATCATAAAGGTAAGCATTATGATAAAAGTAAGCATAAGTTTTATATCTGAGTAGCCAAAGTAATAAACTAGAACAAATTAGTGATTTCTTGATATTCATAGTTATTTCAGGAAATTGTGAATCCAAAATAACTATGACTAATCCAATCGATTCCAGAAACAGTTCTTTTTACTTTATCTGGAGGATCCAGTAGCAGATTCAAGATTTCATTCTGCCCATGGCTATTGTAAGGAATAATGAAGAATAATAAATTAATGTATCCAAGGTAGATTTTAACTGCGTTTAGACCAGTGCTTCTCAAACTTTCAATATACGCGACCCACTATTCCATCATCATTTTCATCGCGCCCCCCTCCATACAATAACAATGTATTGAATTCAATAATTCTATTCTTTGACACTAAAGCTACAATGCGACTTTAACCTCTTATGTGCCACCAACGTAAATAAACGTTTCGCTCAGCCAAAACATTAATTTTCTGGACGTATATATACGTCCTTCCGAAGTACGATCTTTTCTGTGCAGTACTATCCATAAAATTATTCCGAAGGCTTTGGAATGCAGTAAAAGAACCTTGACAGTGTCCTCCTCCCCCTAAAAAACCATCAAAATACGCTCGTCTACTTGGAAAACGGTGGCATTGAGGAGCGAATCGAGTAACTTTTAATCGGCAGTTAAGGAATTAATTATAAGCCGTAAAAATTATCAAGATAAGTGTTAATACAAGTCAATGGGGTCACTGATAATTATCAAACTTGTTCTTAACTTAGTATTGTTAAATTAATAATAAAATATACATTGTACAGTACTAATACATTTATAAGTGTATTATATAAGTGTAAATGTGTATTTTATATTTTTCATCAAAAAATATTTTGTTTATTTACTTTCAGTAAATTAATAATTTTTTAAATAACCTTTTGTTTTCGACTTTTCGATATGCTCGCGCCCCCCTCGTAAAGTTGTCACACCCCCAAGGGGGGCGCACCCCACAGTTTGAGAAACGCTGGTTTAGACCGTAGAATGGAAGTTTGAAAGAACAGATGCAACCCCAAATGTTATACTTATCATCTTACTCTGATTCAAGCTGATAGCTCATCTCCAGCAAGTAGAAATTTGTACATGCAGAATTGATAGCTCATCTCCAGCAAGTAGAAATTTGTACATGCAGAATACAAGCCTTAACATTGTTATTCAGTCTCAAACACGGTCAGGACAATAAAGTATAATGTGTCACGGGCTTGCTTTGAGACTTATTAAAAGTTTTTAAGAGATTAACTCACGCTGGTATATTAAAGTATGTGTTATTTTGTTATTAGAAAATTTAAATGTTTATATGAGCAAAAATGATGAATGTATTAAATTATGTGTTTAAAAAATGATCTCAGAGAAATGTTTGTTATATTATTTTTAAAAACTTATTTATGAATGCTATTTTTTATTTAAATCTTCTGTAATTTTATTTAACATAGACTAATATTCCCATTTTAGTATTTAAATTTTTTCAGGCAACTAATTTTCTAATTTCCTTAATTAATTTGAATGTTAACCAAACTGTAGTAAATTTAGACCAGCACTATCTAGAAAAATTTGTCGTGCAGAACTAAAATAATCAGAGGTGTATAGCCTATTATACTGCATGATATTTGTTTTAAAAAATTAAACACTCATATGAAAATTGTTTATTATATTTATTACTTAAAAAGAGCTACGTTTATTTCTTATTATTCCCTCATATGTCCCTTATAAAAAATATGTATAAATATACAGTAAGACCCCGCTTAACGCGGGGGATACGTTCCATCAAAGTAGAGCGTAATACAAAACAGCGCTAAAAGAAGGCTATCTTAACATGTAAATAATGGGGTTAGGGGAAGATGGTTAGAAAATTGGTTAGGTATTAAATTTAATAAATATATTTTTTTTTAATAAAAATAAAACCAAACATTTATTTCTTACAAAAATAAAAACAATATAAACGAATATATATATATAAAAACAAATAAAATTCTAAGTCAGTCAGATCATTCAATCTATTCTGTGTTTCCAATTTTCTGCCTTTTTGTCAAGAAGGCATCTTGTTGAAGTTGCCAAACTCAATGCAGCACTAATTTGAGATGGACGTTCACCAGAATCTAAT
>BMAV01006321.1:76000-92734 GCA_019973955.1 Trichonephila inaurata madagascariensis
TACCCATGATAAAATCTAAAGATCATAAAATTTGTCAATGTATTAATCGTTATAGTATTATCTAAATTTATACTTACAATAATGTCAACAAATGTTTCAAATGAAAAAAAAATGCGTCCGTACAGCACCGCACCAAACAAGAAACACAACAACACTGTTTCGGATATGTTATGTACATATTTTGAAACCTACGATTTCGGGGAATCCCCGGGTTGAAATAAAAGAGCGCTAAACGAAACAGCGTTAAGCGGGGTCTTACTGTATATAGTTCCAGCTCTAAAGTTAAAAAAAATAAAAAACTTAAACATTTGCAACAATAGTTCTAGAAATTTTTTGTCTCCCCTTTTTGAGGTAATTATTATTTGTAAAATTTAGTTAGTTATACCATACATCTTTGTATACATATTTTAACCTAATATTCCTTTATACTTCACTTAATTTTCAGATTTTATTATTGTCTTTTTCAATCATTCTTATGTATATTGTCTGCAGACTGAGTAACCTTCAAGAAATGCAAGAAGTTGGGCTGTACCTGACAGATTTGTGTCTACATGACAGCAGCAGAGAAATTGTTCTGGCTGGATGGCAACACGGGGCGCGATTGGAAATATCGTACGAAAAAGTAAGTTTAATTCCATTTCGAATTAATTTCTCATACTCGTTATATTTAGCGCAATTTGGCTCAGAAAGAATTCGAGCTAAGAAATTTGTTCCATAAATCGTAATTTTTTTTAATTTATTTTTTATATATATTTTGTGGAAACTTTGTCGAAAAATATTATTTATGATTTAATTCTCATTTTGAGTGGTGACAATTACAACAAAACAATCTTCGTCATATTTACAATATTTGATGATCATTGATAAAAATGATAAAATTTGGAGGGGAAAATGAGTAATAAAATAAAAATTCAAATGAAAAACGTTTTAAATGCTATAATTAGGATTTTGTTTGTTTTATTTTATAGAATTGAGAATCAAAATGTCTCAAGAACTTAGCATTGTACAAAAAAAAAATTTGAAGCAAAGCATTTGTTAATGTTAGTCGAATAAAAACAATCTCTTCTTAGTTTCTGTCATTAATCGATCTTTTAAGTTATCGTATTTCGTTAGTTTCAATTTTAATGCAATTTTTAAAAAAAAATAATCAGTACTTCTGTAATATTGCAACCACGGTTGCGAAAATTCCGAAGGTTAAGAAACTCGCCAATTTTTAGTATCTCGACACCATTGCTTCTTAGCAACCACGTACGTGATTTCCAGTTGTGTTTCGATAAACATTGCCAAGTTTTCGTTCGCGTTTTGTTTCTGTGTGTTTAGATTTTTCCTCCCTTAAGCTTATTTCTATCATTTATCTTCCCCCCCTTAAATTAAAAGTCTTAAAATAAGGTTGTGGTATTTATCAACAACAGAAGAAAATGTAATAAAATTTCATCATGAAAACAACATTTTAATTCAGAAGAACAAATGTTCATATTCGCATATCGTAAAGTTATATATTGGAACACGAGAGTTTTGGAAATGCAGTTTTTAAAACTGTAGTCAACGAATTTTGAAATAAACTACTGACCATTAAAATTACTACACCAGGAAGAAATGCAGATAGCAAAATGATATTTATTGGACAAATATATTATACTAAAAATAACAAGTGATTAAGTTTTCAAGAAATTTGGGTACATAGATCCTGAAAAATCAGTTCCAAAAACAACCATCTTTAGCAGTAATAACAGCCCTTTTATGCCTGGGTATTGAGTCAAACAGAGATTGGAGGGCATGTACAGGTACAGATGATCGAGCAGTTTCAATACGATGCCACAGCTCCTCAATTGTAGTGACTGGCGTATAGTAAAGAGCCAGTCTCTGGGCAACCATAGACTAGACGTTTTCTGTTGCTGAAAGATCTGGTGAACTGGCTGTACAGTGCAACAATCAAACATTTTCCGTATAAAGGAAGGTACGTACAATACCTGCAGCATGCGGTTATGCATTATCCTGCTTAAACGTAGGGTTTTGCAGGGTTCGAATAAGCAGTACAGTCACGAGTCGAAACATACAAGAAATGCAACGTGCACTGTTCAAAGTTCCATCAATGTGAACAAGAGGTGACCAAGACGTGTATCTAATAGCACCCCATACCATCACGCCAGGTGATGGGCCAGTATGACGATGACGAATGCACACTGCCAATGTGCGTTAACCACCGAACACGGATGTGACCATCTTGATGCTGTAAACAGAACCTGGATTCATTTAAAAAAAGGATGTCTTACCATTCGTGCGCCCAAGTTCATCGTTGATCACAACTTTGAAGACGCTCCTGTCTGTGATGCAGCTTCAAGGGTAGCCGAAGCCATGGTCTCCGAATTGAGAGTCCATGCTGCTGCAAACGTCGTCGAACTGTTCGTGCAGACACTTGTTGTCTTGCAAACGTCTACCATTCTTGACAGGGCTCGCGAAGTGGCTGCACGATCCATTAAGATTATACGGGCAACATGCCTGTCTTCTCGGGTGCTAGTGATAAGAGGCCGTTGAGATCCAGCACGGCGTTCCGTATTACCGTCCTGAACCCAATGATTGCATATTCTGCTAAGTCATTGGATCTCAACCGACTCGAGCAGCAATACTGTGATACGATAAACCGTAATTCCGGTACGCAACAATTCGACCTTTATCAAACTCAAAACCATGCTGTTAAGCATTTCTGCTTCTTACACAAGGCATCACAACTACTTTTCACCAAGCAACAACATACGAATGCAATTTGTGTATGAGAAACCGACTGAACAATTTCCTCATTTAAACATATTGTAGGTGTCGCTACCGGTACCTGCTTTGTCTGAATGCACTCAAAATTTGCACTCACATTTGCATATCACAGCACCTTCTTCCTGTCGTTTAAATTTTTCTCGTCTGTAGTACGTCACCTTCCTGGTGTTGTAATTTTAATGGGTATAGTGTAGAAAAGGCCGATGGATTCAAAAATAGTCGTCAGCCTATTACCACCGTTGCATGATTTATGTACTGTAATTAAGCTATTTTTAACTCTACTACTTTGATATTTCAACACGAAAAGGAATCGCAGCTCCACTTGGATGCTTACAATGTTCCACCATTAAATCAAACTGTGATTAAATGCTCCGAACAAATATTTATGCATATTAAATTAACTCTAACTGTAAAAAAAAAAAAAATGCATCGTTTTTTTCAACAAAAAAGTCGCCACAATTCGCCAACGTTTTTGCTAAAGTACACACATAAGTATCGAATTATCTATACCCCTCAATAATGCAATATTAAGAAATCGAAATTAAAACCATTTTTTTTCAGTAATGATGAATAAAATATTATCATCTAAACAAGTTAAAAGAAACGTCTTTTAAACTAAAATTCCGATTTCTCTGTGACAAGCAGTTTTTTCTTAGTATTAATTACTATAACGTATGAGTCTGATTATCAGATGTAGACTTCTGAAATGCCACAATGTCATCGCATTTCAGAATATTTACGAGACAGATTAAAGCGTTATCATTACATTTTTCTTCATTACTCATTCCATTTTTATTTTAACACATGGTATTTTTAGAACAATTATTGATTAGCAAGATTTCCTCAGCGGATTCAGAGAAATGTCTAGAGATGGCACTCTATTTACAGCAATTTTAAACATAGAAATTATCTGCATTTAGAACTCTATAAAGACTAATTATTTTTTAAGTAGCTAAAATAAATTAACAATTGTGACACTTTACTTTTTTTAACATTATTTATTTAATGAAAACTTTTTTAATTGTTTTTAAGTGGCTAACAATTAACATAATTCTCTCGTGAAGCTAACTTATTTTCCTTGTCCATTAAAATAGCCCTTTCCATAGCGTAATATTTTATAACTAACGATATAAGATATTACGTTTTTTTAGCGTATGAAAAAACTGTTTAAATAACGCTTTATATAGATAACTTATTGAAGCATTAAATAGATAGAACGGAAGCATATATTTAAAAAAAATTGCGTTTTAATCTATCAATCGATAATACTTTTGGTTGTAAGCGCAAAAACTTTAAAAAACTCCAAAATAATATTGCATTATTCACATACAATGTGAATAATCCTTGCGTTGAAGAGAGTTTAAAACTGTCTTTTACTCTTTGGTAAGCATACTTTTTGAGAATGTGAGTGATCTATTAAAATAAATTAGCTTTTTGCAAATAATTTCGTATATAAATCCGAGCTTTCAGTATAATATTAATCAACCAAAATTAACTCATTGCAAGAAATTTCTACAAATAGATCCATAGAATTAGTTATAAAATGAGTGGGTAATTAATTATATGTGCAAAAATATATACTTTCTCTCTGTGTAAAATCCTACATATGACGCGCATCTGTACTAATAAGCTGCATTTTTTAATATATTTTTTGGTATATTCACCACATTATGCGCACACCCTTTTTTTACGAATAAATCTGAAATGTGCGTGTGCAATGGTTTTTGTGACGACCAATGAAATCATATAGTCGAGGTATTATCCCAAGCTGTAGAGTAAATAGTATACTTGTAGAAAAACCCTTTAAATTCATAAGGAATGCCATTTCTCTTTTAAATAAACAGTATTTCGATATATCTATAAGTCAAATTTTTCTACGCTCATCTCTTTTACTTTAAACGCCCTACTTTTTATATCCGTTGTATAATAAATTCCCTTAAATTTCGATATTTTTTGTGTTAAAAGTGCGTGTTATGCACCAGATGTTACGGTACATCTCACTTTCATATAACAGAACAATCCAATCATCCAATTACTAATATTTTAAAAAGTAAAATTAGAAAGATTTGCTTTAGAGTAGGGCAGATTTGTAGTAAAAATATTACCACAATGCTTCATATTTACTTTTTCTTGTGCAAATGCACTTCAGCATACTAAGAAAACTACAATGATTTAATATAGAAAGCAATTCGTGCGAAAAATTTATTTTGAGAAAATAATTTCAATTTTCAATTAAGATTATCTTCGTTTCCATAAAGCAGAGGAATTAATAACAACTCGAAATAGTTTACGTTCTTGTTGAATTGAATGTTTCAAGTACAGCTGGAAGCTTTAAGCTTGGAGAAACTGAAAAGAAAGATTCTAAAATCTTTGTTGCAAGCAACATATATTGGAAATAATTAAGAAGTACACAAAGATTATGACTGAAGGTTTCAATGAAAATGAAAAGTTTTCTTAGATATTGGTTCAATTTTTTAATATGTATCTTAAGCTATTGATTCTTGTCCCAACAAATTTATATCTAGCATTTTATTTTAGAAATTTATTTCTCCAATGGTTCAGAGCACTATTCTTTCTTAATTTTATCTAATTTGTACGCATTTACTTTCTATCTAAAAGAACTACCGGGTGACCCAAAAGTTTGTTAACATTTGAAAATTCATGGAATAATGCAGGGAGGGAGGTAAAAATTGACACACATGCTTGAAATAACGTGGGGTTTTATTGAAACCAAAAAAATTCGAAAAAAGACCAACAGATGGTGCTTTATGTAACAAAAGCAATAGTTAGCATAACAATTTATTTTTAGCAAGAAACAATGTTTTTATAACTAAGACTTGCGATTTCAGGTAACCCTACAATTAATAATCACACAGATTGAGGTCTGGTAATCTGGGAAGCCAAGTCTTAAGGAAGTGGCGTCTCAGTACGCCATTCTCACCAAACATGTGAGCTAGAGATATTTCATACCCTTCTTATGGTGATAGGAACGTCAAGTATCTTTATTCTGATAGTACACCTTTGCTAACAATGCCTTTTCCGGTAAAATCAAAATGCCGCTATTGCTGGAGCATTTGTTTCTGACTACAGTCCATTATATATACGGTTTTCATGTGACGTCACTGACATTTTGCTGTCCAACTAAGGACGTCTCAAGACTGCTTCAGGCCCTGGGCCCCTACGCGGATGTAGGCCCTGAGACCTTAAGCAAAAATAGGCCCTAGAGCCCTACACAAAGGTAGGCTCCGCCTATGATCCATAAAAGTAGACGGCACATAGCATACGTTGTCAAATACTTGTACAAACAATAGCCCGAAATAAATAAATGTGTATGACGTACAATCGCACTATCCAGCTTGACCAACTGCCGCATTTTTACTGAATTAGTAATGATGATGTATGGTGGTAGGCCTAGACCTACACATGGACGACGATCATCACATGTAACCAGTTGGCAAATAGCTCGAAATTCCCAGTTTTTCGGTGAATTCAACCAGAAGTAACATTTGACCGTTGAAATTTTCGAATCATGATCTTATTAAGGCTGACTCGAGAGCGAGACAAGGCTCCCATTATGGCTGATGCCCTAGGCCCGGGCCCAATTAGTCAATGCCTTAAGACGTCTCTGTGTCCAACGCCATCTGTTGGCTATTATTTTGCACTTTCTTTTGTTTAATAAAACTCCATTTCATTTCAATCATATGTGTTAATTTTTACCACCCTACCTACATTATTCCGCGAATTATTGGATTTTTTCAATTGTTAATGAACTTTTGGGTCACCTGGAATATTGGTATACATTATTCTACTTTACATTTTTCTTCCATAGAAGTGCTCTATAGGTGTGCATAAAAATGAAACTTACCATGAAGCAAATTACTACTGATATACATCAGAAAATAAGTGTGGTGTGGGAGGGATTCCTTATACAAGCACTACTTATTAATACTACCAAAAAAATTTTTTTAATACTATGAGCATTTTATTCTTATAAAAGGATTTATATAAAATTCACTATAAACTTCAGCCTTTTATCTTTTACTTTAGCGTGTTCATCTTTAGTAATACCTACATTTTTTTTTTTTTTTTTTTTTTAATTTTACGAAGTGCGGCTTAGAGTCGCGCGATGACAACATTATTTCACAAAAATAAGCTGAAAATTAGAGGTGGGATTTAGAATCGATGGCGGTTTAGATTAGAGTAAATATGGTAGTTAAATACTTGAGATTTACAGCATTTCCCGAAACTCGAATAATAACCACACAAGACTAATTTTCACCATTCCACACTTCCCTACGCAATTGCTTTTTATCCTTCTACTACGGAACGATTTGACTGCTCATAAACAAAATATTAACGAAGGGTAGGGAGCGGAATAAAAAAAGACACCCTCTGTATTTTCCTCGTAAAGTGACATCGGAGATAGATCTTCCGGTGTCCTATGTACCGCCAAGCTGAGGAGAACGCTTCCATTATGCCAGACCTCACGTACGCCTTGGCGACTGGCTTTACTTCTTCATTGGCGCAAATTGAATCATCCTGGACCATTATTCAATGGGTGATGAATGAGTGGTGCGCCAAGCTTTTTCTTTTTTTGGTAGGGAAGATAAAAGGGGAAAAAAGAACGGGTGTGATAGTGATATCTAATGCCCTTATGTTGAGGAAATTTAAGAGGCAATTGGGTTTTCCAATCCGATGTTGGAAAATGTGGTGGGAAATCCGATGAAAAGAGTAAGAAATCTGTTCTTGAAATTTATTTCGAAGTTTGGTAGTAACATTTTAAAGAAACGGTAGGGTGTGAGATATTTAAGAAAAGGAAAATTGGTGAGAATTGAAAATATTTGGAGTTTCCTTATATATGTTACCATTAAAACTCCAAAGCCGTTAATATTCAGATTACCTAGATAATGTTCATATTAACTAATTAGTTACGTTTGTGTTTCTCAAACTGTGGGGAGCGCTCCCTAGGGGGCGCGAGCATATTGAATAATCGCAAATATAAAAGATTTAAATTAAGTAATTATTTACTGAAAAGAAGCAAAACGTGAAATACATTATGACATAATAAAAATTAGAGAAATACACATTTATACTAATATAATATTCTTATAAATGCATCAGAACTACACAATATTTTTGGTAATAAATTTATCAATACATAATAAAAACGTTTAATAATAGCTAGTGCTCGTCCACATAATTGCCTTTAAAAACAGAGTAGCAGAGACAGTAAATGTGTATTTGTAAAATTGATAAGACTCCTTGAATTAATTTATAATAAATTTAATTACGACGACCAGTACCTTCTGGAACCAAATTTAATGTTAAAAGCTTCAATATTACAAAATATAGCTACACATACCGATATAGCAATACAATAGGCTTGACTGTATTAACACGATTTCTTATATACCAAAAAATAAATAAATGACATTCTGTCAATTTCTTTAATTGCAATAATATTTTAAACGGTTTGATATTTTGTATTGTAGTTTTTCAATCGACTGATGATTGATTCTATCAATATTAATGTGTTGATTATTCGATTGTATTAACACAGGACTCTTAAGATATTAAAAAATAAATAGACAACATTTAATTTAAACGTTCAGAAACATTGTTCCCCTAAAGATCTGATTTTTCACTTAAACGAGTGCCTAATAAGTAATGCGCAAATTATCTAAGTAATTCGCAGATTACCAAGGTCATGGGAGAAATAAAATAATTTTCTGCACTTTAACGGATCCCCTTAGTTAATGTGCAAATTACCTAGATAATCTACAAATCAACTGATTTGTGAGCACTTCAGGGGTTAAATTTTCACACTTCAAGATTATTTTTATTTCCACGAATATTCTAATAATATAAGAAAGTTGACGTTCAAGAACCCAAAAAACAAGAATTTAAAAAAAAAAAATCACCTGCATTAAATATGTTTTGTAAATAAATTTTTTGAATGTTGTCATGGCTCTGAAAATATAAAATAACTCCTAAATTGATTTAATTCACCCCACACATTAACGTTGAACACAATTCATAGCATTAATTGGTAGCACAACTGACACAATTCATACTATTAATTGACAATATCACTGAGATAATTTATATCATTGACTGACAGTTATATCGATATATTTCACACCATTAACTCTTTCTCTGACACTACTACTATTATAATTCATATCATTCATTGAGAACTAACGCAATCTGTATTTGCAGCTGATACTTCAGTTAAAACAATTCGTACCGTTAAATGACAGTATAAATGAAATAAATTCGTACATATTACGTTTTTCACCTATATGTTCCTGAGAAATTAATAAACTTATATAAACAAATATTTAACTTAAAATTTAGTATCATAATAACATTATTTCTGCATCTATATTTTTAAAAATGAATTTTTGTACATATGACCTCGCTTCACTCCAAGACCTTTCAACCGATCACTATGAAAATTGGCATGTTATGTGTTTTTGGGGGGAGAAGGTTTTTGTGTTATCCTCTTTGTTGCAGCTCCTCATCAGGTGGCGCTACAGCATATCAACTTTTGTACCATTTAATGAATCACCAAGTAGCCAAAAATGACCCCAGCTTGGCTCTTTTGCCAACATTTCGCTAGGTTTCCATTCAATCGCCATTATAATGTAAGGAACGGCGTTGCTTGAGAATATTGCAATTTTAACAAAATAAATACAACAGAAAGTAATATTAACGTATTACACATCCAGATATAAAATATTTACACCATTTTAAGCGTTCATTACACAAAATTTGTAACAATGTATTACTTTACTAAGTGGAGATCAGCTTAGGAAGGTGTTTTCAAATATCGACCCACAAGAGAGTTACGGGGCGTTATAAATTTTTAAAAATCCTTTTTTATCAGCTATTAGATCTACAGACTTAAAATTTAACAAATGTGGTTTTTTTGTTCAACTGAGATATGCAAAAAGCTTTTTTTTTTCTTTTTGTTGTTGTTGTTTAATTTGCAATTCACGTAAAATTAACTCTTTAAAAATTTCTTTATCCTTCAATCTGTATTGTTTAATTTTTCAATTCACCCGTGCGAAGAACGGGTATACCAACTGGTACAATATAGAATTTCAGTAAATAAAATATACTACAACTTTTTTGTAAATAATTTTAGACACTTATGTAAATATTAAATATGTATGACTAGTAAAGAAGCAAAAGTTAATATGAATTGTATATATAATTAGAACTTAATACACGTGTCTGAGGCAAGATAAAGTCTCAATGTAAAGAAAATGTACGGTATTGCACCAAAATTACTTAGCCAAAGTTACACCTAATTTATCTGTTTTTTTCCAAAATTATATGAATCCAATTAGTGAAAAAAATTTATTTAATCAATCAAAATCTAGCATTTAAAGTAATTTATACTCTACACACATCAATCAATGACGAATCAATTTAATTCATCATGCTATATATTACAATATTCACAGTAAGAAATCTGGAAATGTTTATCGAAAAATAATCCGTCCATGGATTATGAGCTATATATATGTCTTTACTTTTAATAAACTTAAGTAGTTTTATAGCTCATTTGGAGACAGACACTCGCACAAGATAGATTAAGAGCTTCAATAATTATTCTATTTTAATTACCGTAAAATTCAGCGTATAACGCGCACCTATACTTTCAAGCTACATTTTTTAAATTATAGGTATATTTGCCGTATAACAAGCACCCCCTTTTTTACGAAAAAAACCCTGAAATGTACGTATGCAACGCTGTTATGTTTTGAAGCTATTTTTTGGAAGTACTACTCCAGGCTTTTGAAAAAGTAGTATATATTTCTAGAGTTTAAACTCTTTAAGTTATTAAAATATGTCATTTCTTTTAAATAAATAATATTTCGATATACGTATAAGTTTAATTTTTTATGCTTAACTCTTTTTGATTTTTATAACTATCATTTTTATACCTGACATATAACACGCAGCCGTAAACTTCGATATTATTTCCTGCGTTAAAAGTACGCGTTATACGCCATATTTTACGATAAATTAAATGATAATCTTAAAGGCAGGAAAAGTATAACCAGAGTAAGACTCAGTTTGAGATAAACAGAGAAACGGTTTAACATAATTGGGGAAAAACACAAAAGCTGCAAGTAAATTAATTCGCGCGCTATAAAATGCACGAAGTCTAGATCCGATGCACTACCGATTGAATCTGTAGAAGCTACGAAGCGTTAACGAAATAATTGCAGTTTTCTACATCAATCTCCACTCTAGATTACATCTACGAGCATCTCTATGTACTAAACAAAAAAATGTACTTCATTTTATTCTTACTGAATTTACTTCATTAACTTCCGGAAATGAACGTAGAATCGTTTAAGAAAATAAAATCGATAGAAAAGAATAAACTCACACTAAATTTAGTAATTGAAATGAAAGCAAACCTCACAGAGTGATATGAAATGAAAATTAGTTGCAAGCAGTACGATGTAGAACATGGAATGCGCTTTTAACATATTAATATAAAATAATACAGAATAAGCATTCAATTGTTATGCTTTTTTAGACAAATAAAAGTACCAATACTTAATTCTGTAAGAAAATCCGCATACTTCTAAAAAATAAATATAAAATTTTTAAGGTATCCGACTACGTTCGGAACCGTGATTTTGCAAAAGCGTATAAATGGATAATATTTATGATATTTAGTGTCACTTAAATGAGAAAATGTATATAAAATTGTTTTAAGAATATTATTACAATAAAAAATTATTTAAGGACAATATTTTGACAAAAAATAAACATAGAATGACCCTTTTTCAAAATATTCTTCTTTTGTGAAAAATGCTTCAATTATAATAATATTTTGCCTGTATCTAGCTTAGACCTCTGTACAGAGGCTCAACTAGAATTTTTGAAATATTTAACTTAGAAGTGGGTTTATTCATGCATTACGACAACAGAGGGGAGCAATTTTAAGAAAAAAACGCCGATAATTATTTCAATGGGTTGTAACTCTGAAAATAATGTAAATTTTTCAAAACTCATAGTTGAGCCTCTGTACATAGGTCTGACCTATATACAGGCAAAATAGTATTATAATAGAAGCACTTTTCATAAAAATAGAAAATTTTGAAAAAATGTTATTCTAAGTTAATTTTTTGCCAAAATATTTATCTAAATAATTTTTTTTTGTCAAAATGTCCTTAAAACAATTTTATACATGTATTCTAATCTGTGGCACTAAATATCATGAAAATTATCCATTTACACGCTTTTGTAAAATTACGGTTCCGAACGTAGTCGCATACCTTGATGGAATGTAATCGAAATGCGTAAAAATACTAGAACAATTGAATTCGCGCAATGGAACCTTTGGTACAATAGTTTTCAAAATACGAGAGAAAGTCAAATAGTGAAGGGACTATGCAAAAATGCATTTACCTTAAAAATTATTCATATAAAATACAAATATTAAACCTCGAATTTTCGGCTGATAATTCGAAATTTATTTCATCTATTTTTCATTCCTATCTAAACCTAAATAACTTTTTCTGATCGTAAAAATATATCTATTTTTAATTACATTTTTATTTAATAGCTACATAATTTTAACTGTTTCAATTATATTCTAATTCTAACTATTTTAATTCGGTTGCTTTTCTTAACACTAAATATCTTTTCGTAAACTTTGTTCTTAACTGAATATTCTAATCGAAAGAGGAATTTAGATTTCGAATAACAGATATTGTTTGGATGTTATGTCAAGAAACATGAATGCGCTCAGGATAAATCATCGTTCTTACCTTTTTATCGAAAGTATAAAATCAATAAATAAGTCCTTAAAAATGTATTGTTATTATTTTTACAATAGATAATACACATCATCTTCATAGATTGCGTAGGGACTCACTAATTATATTCTGTTATTAAAATGTAATGGAGGAAAAGAGGAAAATATGATAAAAAAATTCTTAAAATTTTTATTAATCTTCTTTATAAAAGCACAAGATATCGATTCCGATTTTACTGTATCGATATCGTTATTCTTAACTGACACTTAATGTCTTAAGTGTCAGTTCCACAGACTTCTGCTCAGAATTTCAAAAAATACTCTAATTTCTAGGCTTCCAATAAAAATAATAATAATAATAATAAATAAAAAAATTTCCATGCATCATAAGTATAAAGTTGAGACTGAAATAAGTAAAACACGTAAAGTATATAAATAACAAGTAATATAAAAAAAACTAAGTCTCAATTCCTACTTAGATCAACAAAGAAAAATTTTATTTTAGCTACTTTTTATTCAACAGTTACAATTAATATAAATATGTATATACATAGGTAAGAATCCCAACATTAAGTGGTCATTAATTTTTATTAATTATCATTAAAGTATCGTATTGTCATCCAAAACAATCGTGTATATAAAATTTCAGTTCAACTGAATTCTTTAAAACGTGAGAAAAAAAAACCTTTTCAAGTTGTGACACAAGTCGCCAAAAGGGTCGCTAAGTCGCCAACGTGGCTGTATTTGTAATTCTATAAATAATTAGTTTTAATCAGTTCATTTTTATTAATTATAATTAAATTATTGTATTGTCATCAAAAATAATCATGTATACAAAATTTCAGCTCAATTGAGCATTTCAAAATGTATTCTATTAACGATTGAAAATTCCACCAAGATAAATAAATATATAGAGATGTGAGCTAATAGTAGGAATTGAAAAAAAAGTTTTAAAAGGCGAATTAAAATGTAAAAAAGAGTTACAAAATAATGGGAATGCAGCCTTACTAGAAGCAAGATGCAAAAAAATTAGTGTCCAGTGAGTTTAAGAGTATACCGTTTGGCTTTCCAGAATTTATTCTTTAAACAAAAGAATAAACTCGGTTTTTTGTTCAACACAAGAACTGTAGTCACAAAATTTAGATGGGTACTGATTAAATACGTTGAGGTACACTTTAATTGTAAAAAATATCCAAATTTTATTTCCTCCGCAGACTAATAATTTTTCTGTAAGTCTTAGAATCCTGACGCAATTTATATTACATTACTTAGAATATTATATAGAAACTTTTCTGTAATTCAATTTTAATAAAGGTTATTTCTACCCAATTTCAAATAAATTTTGTCTTTATAATATTTTAAATTAAGTCTTTATTATCTATCTTAAGTACGGACTCTTTTAAAAAATTTAAAATTATTTTATTATTTTTAAATAATACTCGAAGTCATTTAACTTTTAATTCTCTTATATAAGCATTTTACAATGTTGACGTCACTAGAATCATAGCAATGAAAGACTGTCGTAAAGAAACTATTTAAACTAACTTATCAGACGGAAAATCTCTGTCCACGCCTGTTGAATCATATACCATGTGGTTTCTAACTTCCTACAGTGTTCTAATTATGAGAAGAACCCATTTATCCCTTTCTCATCTTAACTAGAAAAGCTACCACAAACAGAATTTTCCTTTTACTACACTCTTATCATCACTATTGAATAATTACTGTCCATTCATATTTGTAATGATACTTTAAGATAAGAAAAAAACGTTGTTTTAAAATTCTAATACATTGTAACATTTTAAAGGATTCTTTCATAAAGAGATCTTCGTAACGACTTACTAACTCTCACTTTAAACTTATCTGGCTATAGGGAATCCTTCCATGTAATTAGGACTGTAGAGTATTCCTTCATGTAGCCGGCTGGGTGGCGTGGTTTGTCGCTGGCCTTCTGCACCTAAGGTTGCGGGTTCAACCCCGTCCCAAGTCGGTGGATTTTCATGATGCAGAAAATCGATAGCGGTCATGTCGTATGATTATACGGTATGTAAAAGACCCTTAGAGTGTCTGTTTGGCTTGGGTGCTTTCGGCAAAATTAAATCCTAGTACAAGTTTGCATTGTCAGAGCTCAGGTGTCTCCCTCTGTGGAGGTAACTGGGCGTCAAAATTACTTGCGGCGATTGGTATCCGCCTATATGGTGCTGCACTAAAAAGAGATACCAACTTCCGGGGAGTGTACTAGGTCTGCAATGGTAAAACACCAATCAGCAGTCCATTAGAAATAAAAATAAAAAAAGTATCCCTCCATGTAGTTTAATCCTTTAATATCGCATTTTTATTTATATTTTCTTTAGAAAATATTTAAATAAAACACACACACCAAACATCTTTCTGCCTTCAATTGTACGCATTCAATTTTATATTAATCAAAATTAATCCCAAAAGAGAATTAAATTTTTTTTAATGTTTGATTTATTTGCTTAATCTTTTTAACCCTTTGACGGTTAAGGAAATGAGCAGTTTTCGTTTACTTAATTCGCACAGTATTACGAGTAAACAGTAGTCAAAAGTGGCAGCTCTGTTTTCCCCTTCCGAAAATGTCACCCTTCTCTGGCGATGCCGTAGATAGCTTGCCTCACGCGTTTTAAAAATTTCTTAAAGTATTTGTAGTACATAAATAACAGTTTTTACGTACTTCAAAATAGTTAATAAATGATAATTATTAAATATAGTAAATTATAAATTATTATTATTATATATATATATACTCAATTATATAAATAATTGAAAGGACTAAATAAATACGTCTTCTGATACATCTTGAATCGTCTTCTGTGCTTGATATGCTGTGAACAAAGTCTTCAACAGACTCAAAACTTGATAAGCTTTCTGTATCACAATCATAATCGTCATCATAATTATCTACCTTTCGCTTTTGAGCCATTTTACTTAACAAACGCCCTAAAAAATGCACAAAAATACGAATAAAAAGAACAAGGTAAAAAAAAATCCCCTTCATTATGAAAAGAAGTTCATGGAACTCGTACTGCCATTTGTAGACAGTAAAACTAACTAAATTTCACGAGTAGGATTCGTTTGTAACATAATCAATGCAGAATAATATTCCCGAACGAGCTCAGCTCATCAGCGCGCATTGGGGAAAGATTTCACTACGCGAGTAGTGCTCGTTTCTAACCATTTCGGTCGAAATCTTGCTCCCGAGCTGAACTCGTTTGCACACATTATGAAGCACAATTCGATTGCGAGCTGAACTCATTCATAACCATCTAAGGGTTAAAGAGTAGTTGTGGTACCTCCTCCTCATGTTGGTTGAGGGGAAGATCTCGATCATTATTAAAAGACCCGAGGAGATCCTAACGCAACATGGGCATAGAAGCCACACTGAATCAAACCCGAAATGATTACAAATAGGATATTGCAATAATTTACATTTTTTAAGTCTGACACTGGAGATAACTACTCAATGTGCAGACAAGACAAGCTGACAAGTAAAAATTAATTTTATGCCAATAGGAATGAGATGCAACCCCTCGGTTTTGACAATTCTAAAGCCTCCGCAGTCTTGAATACCAAAAAATATGGCAATAGGACTCTGGCAATAATTGGTGTAGCAATATCATCCAAGGTCCTCTACAATCCTCTCTATTCTTCTATATGCTGTACCTCGCTGACTGTTTATATACTATTCGGAAGTGACGTTCTCTTTTATCCAGGTATTGTTCTAGCTTAAAGTGCCAATTTGGCTTAACGGAAGAGAACCCGAGTTAGAAAGGATAGACCTCGTGGATATCCCATTGTTACAGAGAGTATATATGTAATTAAAAATATAAATTTAATTTATTAACTTAAGTTATATTTGAAAGAAAAAAAGAATATTCTAATGTAAACAGAAAAAAAATTCTAAAAGTATATCAAATGACACTTTTTACTCAGGTTAGTGACAAAATAATTATGAATAATAGGAACCTGAACATTACTGAACACTGAAGGTAAGCCATGACTAAACTTTGCTTAAAACTCCCCAAGCTTCACATTATTTTTTTAATTACTCTCTTTGAAATTATAAAGAATGTCCATATTGTGTATATTGTAAGAGTTCAATGAAACCTAAATCTTTAAGAAAAACTGAATTGTAAAAAACAAATTAATTGTAATTG
>BMAV01006321.1:99917-122647 GCA_019973955.1 Trichonephila inaurata madagascariensis
CCCCCCCCCCCAATCTCTTAATAGAAACTAATAATAGTCGTCTATTATAAATATTGATTGTCCTACATTTGTTTTCTTTGATATTATGTTGTTTGATATATTATAAAAAAACTGATAATAGCGACAAGTATTCTAATTATTTTCATATAAATATGTTCACATGAATGTTACTGCATTTATTGATCTCATATTCAAAAATTATGGCATTTTTTCTCCCTTTAAATAATTAGATTTTGCTCCCATTTTAAATAATATTTTCATAGAAATTAATTTAATCTTTTAATTGATTTGTGCCAGTTCACCGCGCGGTACGGCACTCCGGTATTTTTTTTTTTTTTTTTTTTTTTTTGTGGTGGAGGTGGGAAGTTTTCATTGGGCAGGAATTTATATTCTTGAAAATATTCTATAAAGAACAGGGATTGGCAAGGTAATATGCAATTTGTTGCTTGAGAAGAAATGAAAATGGAAAAATAATCCAAAATAACCAATATTATCTCAGGCCCATTGTAATGTAGGACTTAGTATTACATCATGCTTTAAAGTGTGTGTGCACATATGTATGAACTCACAAACAAAATCCTCAACCGTTTGAAAAAGTGGTACAAACATTAACTTTTATGTAAGTATGAGAGAAATTCTGTTTTGTTGTTTCTTATGCTACTTGTCTGAAGGTGTCAGACCGAGGCCCTCGAAATTAATCGCATCAAAGGGCTAAATGTATGCCTGTCGTTAGAGCACCTTGCAGGTGACAGAATGATTTGATACAGTTCCACCCCAATTTTGTGACCGTGGTAACCGAGTGGTATAGGTATCAGATCGTGGCTTGCCTTGTCCCGAGATCGAGCCCAGTACCACTAAAGACCCGCCGTGTAGGGCAGCCATGCACGTTAAATCTGTCGAGAGCTGAGACGCCCTCCCGTTGGTGTGGTGTGGTAGTTAGGAGAGGGGGTTGCCAGCTCAGGTGTCATCCACGTCACTTGACCATGGTTCAAAATTACGTGGTCCGTTGCCGAAAGCCCTCGTGTAATTGAACAGTGCGACGTTAATATTCAATCAATCAATCCACCCCAATTTTGAAGGAAAAGACCCTGGAAGTTCTCAGGAACCTCCCTTCTCTCTTTCAAATGCACGATACAGATTCTTTTAAGACACATGAAATATTCCTCATAGCACTAGAGAGTACTTATAAAAAGCAAACATTTAGTGTTGTTGTTGTTTTTTCGTGCGTTTCACAATTATAAAATAAAAAATAGTGTAAAAACTTTAAAATTGAAAATTCTTCCATTTTCGCACTCTGTTAAAAATTATGCAGAGTTATATACAATAAAAAATGTGCCTCTTTTTTAAAAAACATTTTTGGAAAAAAATTCGACCACTTAATTCGTTAGTTTAATTTTAAAGAAGAAAATAAATCTTTATATATGTATTTTGTTTGGTCATTTCTTCATAGTTATCTTCGGAGAAACCTTTCAGTATCCTCCTCCACACAGACTCATAGTACAGTATTATTTTTTTTGAGTGGGGGGAGATTTCCTTGATAGCCAAACCTTTTTATTGTTTAGCCCATTTATATTACATACATATAGATAAAATTGTCAGACACTTTGTATTGCCATCTTCTTTTCAAAAGGTAACTATGTAAGGCAAGTGCCCTTGGGGTTGACCTACTTCTATATTATCCTCGCGACCTAGAGATGAGGGAGTGAATGAATAACCAGACGTTGCCATAATATCTCTTTATTAAGAACGTAACTTAAACAATATACAATAATAATATTAGTATTCAAACCAAGTGAATCTGTGGTGAGCAGACGCACAATACATATTACCAAATAATCGAGTAACTGACCACAATGTCTAACTTCACCGACTAATCCTAATCTCAATAAATACACAGTTCCTAGTAGTTTAATTAAATGGTCTTACCGCTCTAACTTGGGTAAGCAGCAATTCGCTTGAATCCTAACTGAAGTGGCGGTTATCCTTGTAGAATGGTATCCACCATTAACTTGAACACACTGGCAGGGATAGATTAAATCTTGTATGCGGGATTTTCTCTCACTTTATCTTAAACACTAGTAAACATAGACCTCGTATATTTTCACTTCCCATAGCCACCCCGCGTACGCTAAACTTCTACTATTTATAAGATTCCTAATTTGAATATATATATATTTCACGTTTCACTTCTCGAGTTGGTAGGAAAGAATTGTCATTCTGGCCCCAAATAAACCCAAAAGGAGTTTTTGTAGAAATCGCTATGAGCCCGTCACAACTAGGCACCCTTAACTAAAATTTTTCTCCAAATTTGTCAAGCTGCTGAGATAGCCAAGTAGTTACAGTCGCAAACTTGTGACCGACGTTGCTTCTGCCCTGATATTACTGAACACCCGCTACGTAGAAGGGCTGATGCCCGTTCAATCCGTCAAGTCAAAAATTCCTCACGTTGGAATATTGCGGAAGTTTGCAGAATAGGATCTTAGTTTAACCCTTTCGTGGTCCATTTATTTCTGTTTTGAATTTCTCGCAGCTTTTTAATGTTTTATTAACAAATGAGCAATAGCATTTAAGAAAATATATTTTATTTCGCCGAATTTTATGTTTACATTTAAACAGTGGAAAGAATACTTCCCAAGGAACCATTCACTGTCATTAAAAAAATTAAATTTATTGGTGATTATTTGCCGTGAAAAGATAAGAAGGATGTTGCAATGCACAAGGAGACATCACATTCTGAACACGTGTAACGGGTCTTCTTTTCTTGGCCCTTTCTACTACATTTCCTACATCGTCTACAGTTCGGCATTTGATTTCCCCTACTGGCTAAGCACACATCATCCAGAACTACAAACTTCTTTGTTTGGAAGCTATCAGGACATCCTTTCCTTTTTCTTGAGGAATTTCCGTCTATTAGATGACGAGCTAATGCTACACGGAATGTTAGCTGGTCTAAACTTCTGTTTCTTTAGTCCACTTGCCACAGTGTGAAACTATTTATGGCAAGGTCAATAAGAAAACAAAAGATGCGATGCCACCATTTTACAAATCTTCTTATTCGGTAACTTTCTTTTCTTTGATCGAAGCGATCAACTCTTTCCATGACATTGTTATATACAACGACAGATTTTGGACAAGATACTTCTGTAATACCATCTTTTTTGTCCGATTTACAGATGTCATAACCACCGTATTATGTGCAGTAGCAGAAACCTGAAGCGGGAATTAGTCTCCCCATCGTTATAATATAGCAAGACCAATATATTATAATACGTTTTGCGCTTCCCTTAGGTGTATTTTGTAAGATCATGAAGATAGGAAATAATCTTCTCAAGGCCCACGAAAGGGTTAAATCAGCGTTTCTCAAACTGTGGGGCGCTCCCCCCTTAGGGGCGTGATAACTCTACAATGGGGGCGCGAGCATATTGAAAAGTCATAAACAAAAGATTATTTAAAATAAAATTACTAATTTACTGAAAGTAAACAAACAAAAAATACATTCTGACATAATAAAAAATAGAATACACATTTACACTGATATAATACACTTATAAAAGTATCAGTACTGCATAATGTTTTTCATAATTAATTTAACAATACTATAAGAATAAGTAAATAAATACCACCATGGTTGTGTCACTATATACAAAAATTAATACTTATCTTGATAATTTGTGCGGTTTATAATGATTCCCTTAACTGCTGATTAAAAATTATGCGATTCGCTCCGCAATGCCACCGTTTTCCACGTAGGCGTGCTTAGATGATGTATTGGGTTGGGGGGGGGGATAAAAATAAACAAATCCTCTGAAACATAAGTACATCTTTCGGAAACACTGTCCTTTTATTGTATTCCAAAGCCTGCGGAATATTAGAAGTGCGCAGAAAAGATCGTACTTTTGACAGACGTATATATACGTCCGGGGAAAAGAACGTTTTAGCTGAGTGAGACGTTTATATGCGCGGGTGGAACTTAAGAGATTTAAATCCTATTGTATATTTCGCATCAAAGTATCGTATTATTGAATTCAATAAATTGTTATTGTATGAAGGGGGGCGAGATGAAAATTTTGTTTGAATATTGGGTCGCCAGTATTGAAAGTTTGAGAACTACTGGTTTAAATGCCATTATCGTCACTTGACCTGGATTCCAAAATTACAATGCCTGTCACAATAAACCTCATCCTGCTTCGAACGTGCAACTTAAATAAGCAAACAATCGATCAAGATTGTCGATCACTTTCTTGATCAAACAGATCGCTCAACCATGTGAGCATTAGAGACGTGATGAGAAGGCCCCAACAGACAAGAGGAGTACCAATGCTCTATTGACTTCCCCGCTTTATCTAAATCTAAAATGCATCACCCAATTGTTCTAACATTGTATTTTTTTTTTCTTTTTCCGTGTGTGTTCATCATACCCATCCATTCTTGTTGTTGCTTCATGATGCCTCTTTTTATGTCTTGTATCAAAGTACTTCATTTTTCAAATTATAAAAATATACTGAAATTTTAAATGAATTAATAATATAAAAGTTCACAAAAAAGATTATCTCTGTTGTTTTAGCAAGAAGAACGTAGTAAGAAACTTGAACAAAACTTGAAGAAAGCTGACGAATGGAAACAGAAGGGCGATGATCTTCTTTATTCTATGATTCCTAAAGCCGTTGCCTTGCGTCTGCGCAATGGTGAAGATGCAATTGAAACATGTGAAGTGAGTATGAATATAAGAGCCTTTTAATGCTATCATTGTTTATTCATAGGAAACAATAAAAATTAGATAATGAAGCCTGTAGAAAGATACTAAGGTGGTAGATGTCAGTGATGATAACTAATCTTCAGTTAACTTTAAATTTAATTGCACATTACTATTTACAAAATATTTGCACCGAATAGGATCGTCATTTTAATGTACATCGTCCACGTAAATTCGTCTCTCTGTAGTTTCTGACAGACACGTAGGCCCCTCAGGGGGCTCACCTCCTTTAGGTGGATACGAGTGTTACAATTCCGAGGTACCCTAGTGATCTTTTCCTTTTCCCAAGGGGTTTACTATCTTTGGTAAACACGGGTGTCACGACCCCGGGGTACCCCAGTGATCCTTCTCTATTTTCGACCCTCCATCTTGTCATCCAATTTCTTCTTTTCCCGTCCAGACCACAGACCTATGAATGTTTGGCGCAGTATAGCCAAAACTGGCTCTTGCGCCATAAAACACCAAACTCAACTCAACTCAACTCGACAGACACGTAGGCCCTTCGTCTTTTTTCTAGTAATGGCGTCGTCTGCTTAGAGCATCTAAAAACTGGCAGGCTCTCAAAACACTGTGAGCGTCATCAGACATATTCAGAGCAGAACAAACAAATCCTGTGGATTTGCAATAGCGGCCTGTACCACACTAATATTATCATATTTGTGTTTTCTATGTCATTATTAAATACAGTTTCGCAAAATACCATTACTTCAATCAAAGGCATAACATAACAATTCTATAAGAGGAAAATAAAGCTTGCGACAGCAAATTTTTTTTATTGTAAATAATTTAGTAATATGTATAACGATTAACTACAAGATAATTCCGTTTTCTCCAATTTAACTTTTAGATGCTTGTTAATCTTGTTAATGCATTATTTCCTTAAAAACTGTAAAATAAAAATACATTTTGTTTTTGAAATGAAAACAATACTTGTATTGAACACTAAATGTTTAGCTACATATTAGTTTTTAGCTGTTTTTATTTTATTACGTAGGATCCACTTAATGTTAATTAATTTAATTTTCTCCATATTACTAAACAAAAGAAACGTGTGTGCAAATGTAATGAAAATAAACATAAAATATTTTTATAAACGCAATATGTTTTACAATGGAACCATCGTAAAAGTATGAATTATATTTAATTAAAAAATAAATGTTGCATGCAGGCTTTGTGATCTTTGAATATATTAAATATTTTATAAGCATAATTTTTTTTCTGCACTTTTCATAGAAGTAATGCATAAAACAACAACAAAATACTTATAAGTATTGTATTGGTTACGAGAATGACCCTATGACATTGCATATATCTTATAAATATTTCGCTTTTAAGGTACAGTTTCTAAAAACTTTTCAAGCACGCTGAAACGAAACACATGTCACAAAATGTATTTTTTTTTTCTTTTATCGACGAATATATTACACCAATTCATTTGTAAAAACAAAATACTTTTATTAAAAAAATACTGTAACCTCAAACTAGTGCATATTGAGAATATTATTCTTACCATTTTATTCTCAAGGCACTTTATTTCATTTTTTCCATGGATTAATCATCTATATATTCGTAATAATATAAATTTAAAATTACCTCAAAAAGTAGTTCCCTTTTGCTGTTATAAATTACCGTAAAGGGCTAACTTACAGTTTATACGTTTGAAATATACTTAGAGAAGTAATGTACTTACAACAATTTGAGAATCTTCAGTTTATCTTTTCCACTATTCATACCGTTACGTCATCAGCGCACTGTAGCGCCATCTGTGATTAATTTTGTAGAAGTAGTTATAGTCGAACTGTACCCCAACAAAAGCGGGTGCACGAATAAAACAGGCTTAGCGTTGCGAAAGTTTGATTTTTTATCTTACCAGTCCACTCAAACTGCGACGAAATACATACAACGCTGTAAAAAGTCAATATCTTCCATAAGGACCGATCTTGGTTGTTGACTATCAAGATATGTTAGCGAAAAAAATGAAAAACTTTCCTTCAAGGTACTTTTAAATAGATCACAGACAATTTATAAATTAGGCCTACGTTACCCGTTGTTATACATATTATGATGTTAACACTACAGTCGCCTTTCTACATTGCTGTCACTCCGATTTCACGGATTATTCGGTTTACAGTTCACATATTTCTTCCTTTACCTTTCGGATAATGGTGCAAGTTGTCATGTTGGTAATCTCGTCCACTTTTCCTTCTCTAGTCAAGCCTTTTCATATAAATTTTATACACAAATATAAGGGAGAAAATGCAGATTTGAGTTGATATACAAGATCTGTTCAAAAAGTATCAGACCTTTGGACAGAAAAAAAATATCTTGTTACTTTGTGGGATTAGGATCCTAATCAAATTCAAAGTAGGCCCCTTGCACCTTCATACACTTAGCACGTCATACTTTCCACTGCCGAAAACACTTTTGGAAGTCTTTTTTGGAATGGTGTTCAACTTGGTCGTTGTGTCTTGCCTTATCTCCTTATTCTACTCTGAAAACGGGATCCTTTCAGTGGTATTTTCATTTGGAGAAATAGCCAGAAGTGGCAAGGAGCCAGGTTCAAGCGTTAATAGTTCCCAGTAGGTCCTGTGCAACTGCAAGACAGATTTCTTTCTGTTCCATCGACAGAAGCTTGGAAACAAATTTCGCAGCCGGTCAGTGCATGATCACACAGAAAGCATGTGTAGAACCTGTACTGATCTCAACTTGCTCAGCAGTCTATCATAAGGTTAAACAACGATCTTTCATTATCTGGTTTTCCACCCTTTCAACAACCACTTCATTTCAAGCGGTTTGTGGTCTCCCAGAAAGAGAACGCTTTTCACTCTCTACCGAAGTGCAACCTTTTTTGAATCGGCTAAACCCCTCCTTAATTTGAATGACCCCCGTAGCATTGCCAAAAAACATTTGCTGAATTGTACAAATTGTTTCACATAAAAAATCCCAAAGCTTTTGACGAAAAAACTTGATGCAGTACCTCTGCTCAAGTCGTTCAGCCATCTTTAGAGAAATGAAAATCCAGCGAACACGTATAACAACACACCCATATAACAGCACCTCACTGGAAATGACTGGTACACTGGAACGAAGGGAAAAAAATTCAAGCATGTGTATTAAGCTGTCACCTTCCACCGTGCATAGTGGCGCTGTTTTAGAATTTCTACTATGCGTGGGAAAATTCATGGTCGGATACTCTTTGAACAGACCTTGTACTACTCTACGAATAACTTTTAATGATAAATTTGTTGATATTGCTGAAAACAATGAGAGAAATGAAAAGAATGTTTGAATTCTATCAGAGTAAATGAAATTAAAATAGGATATAAGACGGAATTTTACTGCATTGAAATTAAAATACACCTTATAATACCAAAATATTACAATTAATTACTTTAAGGGCAATTAACTTAAGTGCTTTAAGTGCAACTTTAAGTGCTTTAAGTGCAACTTAAATTATGATGTAAAGTAATAAATTGCACTTAAAGCGCACTTAATTACTTTACATCATAATATTATGATGTTGAGATATAAAGCATATTATAAAATCCTGGCTAAAATCTAATAAGAATTAGCAGAGTAACTGAAAAATACAAAAAACACTATCCATCTTATATGGAAGTACCAGTTAATTTTAAAAGAAACTTATTTTTTATTGAATTATTGCTCAGTTAGTTCATTTTTTATTCCATTGCATTTTTACCTTAGTTTTTCTGTTTGGTTTATTTTAATCACCTACTGTGTCATTGGGATATTTTGCAATATTTATAAAATTTAGGCTTATTTTCATTACATTGCTCTATGATATGTAAAATGTAGGTTTTTCTGATCGTTTTATTAATCTATATTTCTAATGAAACAAACTCTTTTAATAATATTCACTCGCATACTTTACAATATTGCCTATCATGTAGGCATATTTTCATTATATAATCGACCCTCATTTCTTTGCATGCGTTAATTATAACTAAAGAATGAAGGAAATATTTTTCATATATATTTTTATAATTTTATTACTTTTTCCATAAAATTTTTATTTTATTTTTGAAAGCTTAAAATTTTCAACTGAAGTTTTATTTTTCTGTATCATTCTTTGTTTCCCTAAACAACGTTATATGTTTAAAAGACAAAATACTTTTTATTTTCTTTCTTTTCAACTTTTTATGTCTCAGTCTTCTTTACACCACAGATGAAACACTTTGCGTATAATAATTTTTTAAAGGCTATCTTTTTCGCCCCAACTGTATGGTTCTCACTTATACCCCTTCTTAAGTTTTCCTATTTTCAGTCATTCGATGACGTCACAGTACTGTTCGGCGAAATTGTCGAATTCTCTGAGCTCTGCGCCCGACTCACAGCTATGGAAGCAGTCACGTGCATCAATGACGTCTTCTCCCTCTTTGATAAAGTCACCGATTCCTACAACGTCTTCAAGGTAAGAAGTTTTAGTATATTAGTTACCATTACTTTTTTCCTATTTTCGACTCTATTTTTAATACAGTGAAATAATTTTAAGGTGAAATCGCTTAAGACGAAATATCGATTAACACGAAATAACACAGCGGTCCCCACAAACTATGTATTTTCATGAATTTACTTTCTCTTACTTAACACGAAGTGAAGATCGCTTAACACGAAAAAATTTCCCTTCTGAGAATGAACAAAATACGGAAAACACCAGCCGAATTGGACTGTCCTAATGTATCAACGGAAGAATTCGTTGTAGTAGATGATGGCAATGTGTATACAACCCCAATTTATAACAGGTGAAGACATTTTTATAGTTTGGTATATCATTGATGCAGATTCCGACGACGAAAATGAAATGAGTTATGCAGCTCCTGTTCCCATGTCATCCAAAATGAGGAACATTATGAAAAGGATGTACAGGCTGGGTTCTTGTTGCTGGCCTTGCACGCCAAATGTTGTGGGTTCGACCTCGGCCCAAGTAGGTGGATTTTCATGATGTAGAAAATCGACAGTGTCCAAGTCGTATGATTATGCAGCATGTTAAAGATACTAGAGTGCTTGTTTGATTTGGGGATGTTCGGCAAATTTAAATTCCTAGAACCATTTTGCGTTATCATACTCCCTCTGGAGTGGAAACTGTGCGTCATAATGACATTTCTGTGATTCGTATTCCACTTATATGGTGACGCATTTAAAAGTGATACCAACTCCCGGGAAAAGTACTTGATATGCAATAGCAAATACCAATTCGCAGCCCCATTGGGGAAAAAATGAAAAGTATGCGCAGTTATTCAGACTCACATTCCGATGGTGAAATGAATAACAAATAGACGACATCGAACAGTCAATGCAAAAGAAAATATCAGATTATTTTTTAAAAACTCAATAGATGTTTTGTTTTTCAAAAAACTTGAAAATTTTGTATTAAATTTCTTTAAGTTGTTGTGAATGTTTTTGTTTCGTTGATTTTTATTAAATACATGCATATATACATATCTATGTAAATAAAATAAACTCTAATAAACTTGCTTTTGTTAATATGTTTATTTATTTGCAATATCCCTTACCGCAAAATTCTTTTAACACGAAAAAATATTTCAGTCCCTTCAGTTTCTTGTTAAGCGATTTTCATTATATTTATTCCTAAAAAATAATCAAAAGTACAGATAAAAATAATAAACCTTTAATCTAGGCATATGCAACTTCTTCTGTAAAGTAGTTATTACAAACAAGCCTTTTGTAAAGTAAAATATGGAATTGTAAAGCTAAATTCTTCAAATAATTACTGATGTTCTTAATGAACATACGAAAGAGGACACCAAGTAGGACACTATTTTTCTATAAGGCCAACCTAGGCCATGGCCTAGGGACAATATGAATAAAGAAAGAATCAAGTAAATCATCACAATTATAAAATTTTTCAATGTCGACAGGTTAGTTTAATTTTAATAATACGAATTTCTCAAAATTTCTGTATGAAAACTAGCCAGCTCTGTGTCTGAATTAATTGATTATAATAAATTAATTTTTTTTAATGGGATCAAAGGACACAGATTTTTTATTTGATATTAGACTAAGAAATGTGTAAGCTTGGCCTTCTGATTCCACTTGAATTATTCCCATTACAAATAGTTTATATTTATCAATTTAAGAAATTATTAAATGTAAAAAAAAAATAAAAAAATCAAATTAACATCATTACAAGAAGGGGGTCGATATACAGTTTATTTCATACTATAAAAGAACATTAAAGGATACACATCTACACATCTTACACCAAGATACAGAAGATGCATTTGATGATTTATCTTAGTTCATTATGTATAAATAAAATTTTTATTGGAGTTTATTTATTTTCACATTTAATTGCAACTTAATATCGGTGACATGACATAACCTCTATTTAAAACTGCCGTTCAATAATGTGTGTCAAAAAGAAAATAAATAAATAGAATAACATTAAACTTTAAAAATTGTGGGGAAATAAAATAACAAGAAAATTTTCGAAATACGTATAGCTACTCAAAATGCCACAATGAAATGTCCATGTTAAAATTTTCATTAAACAGCTTGCAATAAGACTAAAACTTATAAAAATTGAATTACATCTTAGTTGTAGTAGCTCACTTTTAACCAAAATGTTCAATTTCACGCTTTTATATATATATTTATATAATGCAACATATTTTTTATAAAGACAGTACGATTATAATATATTGGATCAAAAAGAGAATTTCTTTTCTCCCTTAAATCCAAAAAATTACAGAATAGATTCAAATAGATTTCATTGGTAAATATTTTTCTTATAACCTCGAAATGTTGATAAGAACCGTGGTATTCGAAATAATAATAAATAAGAAAGACTGTATATATAGGATGTTCACCACTCTATATCAAATTAAATTTTTAAATAGTATTTCGAAATAATATTTTCAGTCTTAATTTTCCAACTCTAAATTGTAAATGCTGTCATGAGGCAGCTATAAAATACATCTAGGAATGATGTAGAAAGGAAAAAATTAAAAATTAAAAAATAGGTGATGCCAAAAACACATAATTAAGAATAGAAAAAAATTCTTGTAAAAAACTTATTCTATATTTTATAGTCTTAGGATAATAATGAAATAAGGAATATTTTTTCATAAAAATATCTTAATTCTTTAAATTCTACTATTCCACTTCATTGAGGATATTTAGTTTCCAAAATCACAATAGATGGCACCACCACATTATCTAGAACAAAAAAACGCTCATCTTTAAGTTATACTCAATTTCAAAAATAAAAATAAAAATGTAGATTTATTAAAGTCGAGTGAGTGAATGAGTGAGTGAATGAGTGAGTGAGTGAGTGAATGAATGAAAGAGTGAGTGAGTGAGAAATGTAACTAAATAAAGTTATAAAAAAAACATTAAGAGATGGTTTAAAATTTATTTGCTCTTTCTTCGATGTGGATTCTTTAATACCTTTGAAAGTATTGTGAATTATGAAAATAAATAAACAATTCATATATTCTTGTGTTAGAAATAAAATTGATACGAAGAGACTTAAGTCTACTTCAGTTTTTAATATTTTTTTTATTTAGTTTTACTTAAGTATATTAAAGTTTAGTTTTTACTAAAGTAAAGAATATATTATCAACATCTCATTTATACTGACAAATTTAACTACCTAAGAAAATCATATGTTATTGTAATTAATTACCTCATACGAGTAATCTTTTTTGTGGAGAAAAAAAAAGTAATGTTCACATTTTAAAATGTATATCTAGTTATTATTTATTCTTAAGACTAATATTTTCTGTACTGTAGTATATCTGATAGAAACTTATTTACAGGTTGAGACTGTGGGGCAAGTGTACATGTTAGTGAGCGGTGCTCCAGAAAGAAGACCTGATCACGCTCAGAATGTGGCCAGAGCGGCACTGGACATGTGTGCCCAAGTCAGCAAGATGACCACGTCCGATGGAGAGAAGGTCTTAGTCAGAATAGGCAGGAGATATTTTAATTTTTTGCTAAATGTGCTTTACTAACCAGGTTACTTGCCACCTCTTTCAACATTTGCTACCAACCACTTTTTTTTTCTGTCGTGTTTTTTGAATACATGGCCAGCAATAATTAATCTACATTCTTACATGATGCACAAGTGTTCAGTGTCCTTGGTATTATACGCTTCGTGAGTTTATAAACTTTGCATTCAATCGATATTTCACTTTGAATGCTTTTTTTTTTCAATTCTACTATTAGTTTACTTTCTCCTTATATATATATACCTTGTTCGAATTTTCAATCGTTAATAAAAGACTTTTATTCATCCACTGAAGTTCAAATACATTTTTTTAAGCTTGTACTGGATGACACTTGATGAAAATACAGTTTTTCATGTGTAACATCTTTCCTCTCGCTTGCTGGATATTTGTTGGGAGTGATTTCGTGAAAAGGGACGAATGTGTGTAACAGGATGTGACGTAAGTGCGCGCTACTTGATTTGACTAATGAGAGTGCGTGGCTGTGTCTTTTCGCTACCCTCGCATGGGGGTCCAACTCTAGTAGTCATCAAGCACTCGAACGCTTGACTCTAAATCCGTTAGTCACGATATTGGGGGACATAAGTGCGGCAGAATGCTTATTTGAAAATGGACGAACAGTGATTTTGGTGGTCGTAAACATTTTTTCGAATCAAACGGTTAAAAAATTATTTCCTGCATTTTGTACTTTTACCATATAACGAAGGTGGTTCTGTTCTTTTAAAAAAATTATCACTCGCTTCCCCTGAGTTTGAGTGGTGATTTTAACTTCAGTTTGCCAAAAGCTTAGCCGCTCATAGCTTTTATGAATGATGAACTCAAGCTCGAAATGAACACAAATTAGAATGTTTCGACTGCTAACAGTGGTACTGTTATTGACGCTGTTTTTCAACGGTTTAAATACTTTGAAATCACAAGTATATGTGTCATATTTTAGTTATCATACGTCTATTGTCTCCGCTCTTTCCCAAATTGAACAAGAATAATTATTTTTGATAAAATATTGCATTACTCCTTTGTTAATTAAATACAATTTTCATTAAAGATATAATTATTCGATAGAAAATTATTTCCAATCATACTCGCGCACGATTTTCATATTTTTTTTCAGGAAAAAAGTTCATATTGCGTATTTACCACGGTAACATGTCAGATGTTACACACATCATATGCGACTACTGTAAGACTCATTTTTTCAAATATTATGGCATTAATTAAATTTTATTTTTTAATTTTAAATTTATTCTGCGTTATTTTTGACGAAGTTAGAACTAAAAGCAACAGATGGCGCCAGTAAGTTTTTCTAACGAATTTTTACTTGGCTTCAATTTTTTTTAAACTTGTAGTGGATGACTTGTAGTTTTTTCAAATATTAATTCATTAATTAAATTTGATTAACTAAAATAAAATTTTTCTTTGTTGACCTAAGTAAAAATTGACTTTATAAAAAATTAGAAAGGGACTGAAAGCTGGCTAATTAGAGGAAAAATATTAAACAAAAGTATTCAATTTTTTCCACAAATAAAGAAGAATATAAAAATTAATATTCTGTAAGGTTGTGTATTTTCTCCATGGTTATGGATTTTGCGAAAAAATACAAGCTAATACAATTCTGCAACTATGCCTTCTAATACAATTATAATAATTTTTTATACACAACTTACATATTGAGGTGCTCTTCAAAATGAACCAAATTCTAAGAAAAACATTAAAATACAAAAAAATTACAGACAATTATACATAATAATGTGAAAATTTGATAATTTTAAAGTTTTTTCTTTATAAAAAGTACCCTAAATGAAAAAATATTTAACCTACAACAAATCTTACGGTCCACGTTATGAAAAATAGTATAATAAACATTCCCACAAAATTTCAAAACGTTATCTGGTTTGGTTCTCAAGGTACCATGTATCTGGTAAAGAGTTTCTTTCGAAAACATAATTTTGAGAAAAACTCATTTAAAGTTTTATCTTACTGCCCTTTTGCATAGAGTGATGTTTTTTAAAACCACTATAACGTTATTTCTATTTTGCGTAAAGAAAAAAGAAAAAATGTTTTGGAAAGAAATATGTTTAAACTATAAGATTTTGAAATAAAAAAAAAAATGCCTTATGTAGACGAAAAACGACGTTTTCAAGGTAGGCAGTCACCTTAATAGCCCTTACAAAAGTCCCCTAGGAGTCCATTATACTTTCTAAAAGTGTATTAAATATTTGTGGGATTTGTATTGTAGTATTTTTCAGAAAGGCGAAGAAACTGGAAAAATAAATCCTGTTTTTTAACCTTCGAGAATTAGCTGCAGTAGATGTAAGGATCTACTGCTTACACCTGGCAACAGGTCGAACGATACACACGAGATCTGGCAGCGGGCCCACGATATACAGAGGAGGACCTGGCAACGACAGGGGAGACCAGACCGGAAGAGACGGAACCAGGAAGGCGAAAAAAAAGGTGGTCGGAGGAAGGAAGACGGATGGACGATGGATTGTAATCTTGTACCATCTTGATATTTTCTTCTTTTTATGAAGTGTCCCATAGAAGGAGTTAAATGAAACAGAGGGGGACAAAATTCTGACAGTATATTTTTTTTCACAATTCGAACACGACCCGATCCGAAAAGAACCCACAAGTTTACAGTAGATTTGAAGTATTTTAGTTTATTTGCCTTAATACGTTAAACTGAGCTTTTACAAAGGCTTTTTTCATAATATAGTCAATGTATTGCTTGTGTTTATAATTTCTTTCGAGCCAAGTATGCATTTAAGTTTTAAAGCTAACTTTTTTCATTAAGGTATGCATTCCGGTCCTGTAGCAGCTGGTGTGGTAGGACTCAAAATGCCCAGATACTGCCTCTTTGGAGACACAGTCAACACAGCAGCTCGAATGCAGTCTCACGGAGAGGTACAGTTTACTCTTTCCGATATTATTCAAAATATCCTTTTTTCTTTGTTTCCTTTTTTCGGAAGAACAAATTCTGTTTTAATCAAGAATTCACAGTTTCTTTTAGGAGCTTTGAAAATCATTGTTTGAATGCAGAATTACTGTCAAATAAATTATTTATGTTTTTATTTTATTAGCGTCGTACTTTAAATCTACGTGAGATTGTTGCCGATGTTTATAGTAAAATTGAATCGCAGTCAAGTGACAAGGATGATACCTGAGAAGCCACTTTCCAAAATTCCCCAACACTCCAACGTGTAGTTTTTTAGCTCCTTGTGGTGAAACACGCATGTCTGATATGAAAGTGATAGTGAAATGTAGTGACGTTTTATAAAAGAAATGACATGTGCTTGGTTCAAAAAATTTTTACGTATTTTGGGAATTATACAATTTTATGTGGGATATGAGAAAGAAAAATTAATAGTAAAGAAAATAAAGTTCATTACGATATATATTTTATTATGTAGTCGATAAAAAAAAAACTACTTAGATACAATATTACTTTTTTTAAAACCAGATAATATTAATGACAAAAACTGTATTCTCATTAATAGAACAATAATAAATGTGGCATTCTTTCCCTGATTTTATGCTGAATATGTTTTATCACTCTTTTCACTGTGGAAAAAATCGTATTATGTATAAGTTTTGTAATTCTGTCGTAAATATTTTAGCATATCCTATATATAAGTTAGCGAAAAATAAGAGAGTGTTTGAAATAGCATTTACAAGAAAATACCTGCAGGTATTAATCTTACTTTTTTAAAAAAAATGTTCCTCCTTAAATAAATTTTTTCTACTATTTGAAATTATTTATTTTTATAAAACAGTTATTTATTTTTTCCGTAATAGGTCTTTTTTGTTGAATGTTTTTAAATAGTTCCAATATGAAAATAAAATGCAAGATATAACTATTTATATTTTATTTAAAAATATATACACAAGGAAAAAAAGGCTCTTATATAAAAGTGAACGGTGGAAAAAAACAAAAAAATGTGTATGCTTAGATAAAGATCATTAAATAAGGTAATTTAAATTAATAATAATAAACAAAATCTTTTAAATTTTAGCAATTGCATAGTATCGAACACTGAAAATTTTAACTTCATTTATATTGATTTATAGTAATGACAATAGCCAATAGATGGCAGCACCACATTTTAAAACAAGGAAAAATCTTTTGTACATTTTTCAAAACATAAATGAGACTTGCTTTTTTTCACTATTATTTAGTCAAAAGTGTGAAAGCCTTTCATAGATTCGATTAATAGTTAATTACACTAATTTTTTCAATAGTCTTTTCATACGTTTCTCATTACAATCTAAAACATAAAAACCCTAATTTAACATTTTTTTTTTACATTTGAAGGAAGGAAAATTTAACATTTCCGCCCTTTGAATGTATGTGACAAATATGCAAAATCAGTTTTAAAACTTTTTATTCATATTTTCATTTTTCAGCCTGGTAAAATTCATATCAGTGAATCTTCCCAAAAACATCTCCTCAAAGATGATTTTATTTCTGAACCGAGAGGATCAATGAAAATAAAGGTATGTATAAATGTTTAAATAATTGTCTCTCTTATTTTTCTGCTCTAACACATGACAGTGAGCTGGATGAAAAACTTCGCAGTTTTAGAAATAGTTGCAGGCTCTTCGTACTACAACCTCAAAACCATTGCAATTTATAAATCCGAGGGTTGGGGCAAAAGTCATGGCAACTATTTTTTTTTCTTGAAGATACCAGTCCGGTTGGAAAATGTGACATGTACAGACGAAAGAACAAGGTGTTAACTATATTGGGGATAATGAATAGCACTGAAATATCGTAGCACACTAATTTATTACGGTAGTATATATATATACAGGGCAATATGGCCTTCATGGTGCAAAACAAATGACAACGCAGTACATATAAAGTTGACATGACAAACCTGACCTAAAGACCTTCAATGTAGTTAGTCCCCTGCTACTGTCATCACACGCTGTCAATGATGTGGGAGGCGCTGAATACCATTAGCCTCAGCCAGCAGCGCACACAAAAAATTTTCAAGGGGGTGGGGGGTGTCCAGAGTCGAAAGTCCACCATTTTGGTATCATGCTCCAATACGCCGCTCAACATATTCTCTTGATTTTGTCGATTTTCGGGAACAAAAACAATACAAAATTAATTACTGAAAAAATAATTAGTATTAATTAATAAAATTAATAACAAATACATAGTTAAATTTTACGTAATATATACATAGGATTATAAGCAATCGAAAAAAAATCAAGGGCTATGGGGGGTGTCTGGACCCCTAGGACACCCCCCCTTGTGTGCGCTACTCGCCTCAGCATTTGCCACACTATGTGTGAATCGTCCCAAGCGTTGCTCATCACAGGTTGACACACGTCCTTGCTGAAACTTTCCTATCCACCGTGCTACTGTACGGTATGGTAGGGCATTATTCCCAAGGGTTTCCCCTAATTCACTGTGACATTCCATCGCATTTCTCCCTTGGAGAACGGCTATTTTGATGTAAGCGCGCTGTTCAACACGGGTTATTTCCATCTCGCACGACACTCACCAACTGACTGATTTCACAGCCCTCGCTGAGATACTACCAGCTATCACAAAGCCATATGTTGTTCTACATACGCACTATGCCTGCAGAACTTCCACACGACACATATACGCTTGTGATCTGTTCCCATGCTTTACAAGAAAAAAATAGTTGCCATGACTCATGCCCCAACCCTCGTATATAATTTTTTGCTCAGTGCACCAATATTAATGCAATTTAATTATGTCATGATGTATGTTTTTTCTCTTACATTAGTAATTGAATGAAAAATATTATATAAAATCCACAATAAAAAAATCCACAATTAAATAAATATCCACAGAAATCTGATTTTACAGTTTTCTAGATCCCATTGAAATATGTTGTCGGAGATTGGAACTCCGACATTTATTTTAGATAAACAACAGCAATCTTAACTACTGTAATTATAAACGTATTTTTTCAGGTAATTTTCATAAAATTCTATTAGAAAAAAATAACATTTATTAAAAAATATATATGTAACATATACACTTGCAAAGTAGGAAATTTATACGGGAGTTAAAATGACTTTCACATGCTCCGAAATATATCAAAAGTTGTCACTTTAAACCCCTATCCGAATGCAATTGTTGTTGTTTTTAAATATATACATTTTCTTGAAGCCATCTTATATTTTGTTTGTCAGGGAAAAGGACAAATGAATACATATTGGCTCTTAGGACTGAAGAAAGAAGACGTTGTCGAATAATTTAAGTTATGAAGATTCTGGACTAGTTCTACCTCAAGCTTCGAAGCGAACTGGTGCCTCATTTGCATTTAAGCTGAACATCACCAGAGCATTCATTGTATTTTCATTAAATTATTTCTGTGCCATATTTGTCTATTTTCATGTAACTACGTCCATTAAAAATTGTTGCATTTCTTTGCTGTTTTTACGTAAAAATGTGCTTCTTCATTGTAAAACGTTTGGACTTAAATTAAGGTATCCGACTACGTTCAGAACCATGATTTTGCAAAAGCGTATAAACGGATAATATTTATGATATTTAGTGTCACTTAGATTGGAAAATGTATATAAAATTGTTTTAAGAATAGTATGACAATAAAAAATTATTTAAGTACAATATTTTGACAAACAATGAACAGAAAATGACCCATTTTCAAAATATTCTTCTTTTGTGAAAAATGCTTTTATTATACAATAATATTTTGCCTGTATATATAGCTTAGACCTCTGTACAGAGGCTCATCTAGAATTTTTGAAATATATAAGAAGTGGGTTTATCCATGTTTTACGACAACCGAGGGGAGAAATTTTAAGAAAAAGCGTCGATAATTATTTCAATTGGTTGTAATTCTGAAAATAATGTGAATTGTTCAAAAATCTTAGTTGAGCCTCTGTACAGAGGTCTGGGTTATATACAGGCAAAATATTATTATAATAGAAGCATTTTTCCCAAAAGCAAAACATTTTGAAAAAAGGTTATTCTAAGTTACTTTTTTACCGAAATATTCTATTTAAATAATTTTTTTTTTGTCAAAATGTCCTTAAAACAATTTTATGCATGTATTCTAATCTAAGTGACACTAACCTAAGTTTCAAGAAAATTATCCATTTATGCGCTTTTTTAAAATCACGGTTCCGAACATCGTCGAATACCTTAAAAGTATTGATGTTTAATTTTCAAAGAAGAGATTTTGAGATATGCACCAATACACAAGAAAGATGAACAACTAATGAATAATCATCCAGTCACAATCATGATAATTAGCTGATAATTCAGTAAAGTATTCAGAAATTATCTAAATATGCTTTCTGGCATCCATTAAGTCTAGAAGTGTATAAAATCAACACATTCTATTAGAGTAGGGGGTGGCCAACATTTTTGGAAAGAGTGCTACTGTCCAATAAAAAAATTATACGTGCCACTTCCAACTTTTCCTACAAAAAAAAAAAAAAATTTAAAAATGTTACTTATAGGTTTATTGTTGGATTTTTAAGTAAAAAGCACGTTTTTTGTGTGCGTCTAATTAGTAAAAATTTCAAAATTATATAATAAATAAGAAAAAAGTACAAACTTAGGTCTTAGGCACTGACGTAGCTAGATCTGTGTAGGTCCTGTATCAAAATTGGTAAGACGCCCTTTTTGGGGGCCCTTAACATGTTACTATTGATTTGCTTACATATGATGGTGCCCCTTTAACTTGGGTCCCCGTATCATTGATACGGTGATAGCTACGTGTCTGGTCTTAGGCTCCAAAATCGAGACAAAAAAGCAAATTTGTTCACAAAAGAAGACATACGATAAACTAGGGTAGAAGAAATGTAGTTTTTTCCCTGTAATCTTAAATTATTTAAATGCCCATATTATCGGTAAGAGAAGCTAATTCCCTCATAGCCAATCTTCATTCTTGAGTTACAAGCACTCATTGGGCAATTCATTGTGTTTTTTTCCAGATATTTTAAAACATGCTCCATCAAATTTCAAAATCTCGCAAGTGCACTTCTCTTGGAAAGCCAGCACACAAAACAATGAAGATTATTCTCTAATATGTTAGTTTTCTATTGTAGCTCAATTAAGTGCATTTAAAATAATTTCAAGGTTGTTTTTTTTTTTTTTTTTTGTCTGAGACAACATTATTTTAATAAAATTGTTAAAAGAATGTTATTTATTGTCTTTTCAAATTTTTTAGTTTTTCGCTAAGTTTTCGAGTGTCATTGTTAAAACTCCGTGTGGCGCTGCGGCACGCGTGCCGCGGATTGGTCACACCTGTACTAGAGCTATTAAAAAGACCTAAAGAAAATCAAGTTTTAGAGAGCAAAATTTTCGTTAATTGCTTACTTATTGCACGTCGTGTTCTGACCTTCTTTGATACACAGGGTATTAGAGTGTTGCCCAGGCCTGAACGGTCTCCGGTTCTATCACTCATTGGAAACATCTCACCATGTGTTGCTGAGAGACTGATCCGCAACCCCTATCCAGCTAATACAGTTAAGAAAGCGGTGTAAGACTTGAAGCAGCATGGAATGAGTTGCCCGTTTCTGCTATCCAAGCCCAGTTCGACCCCATGCTTAACCGAGTAGAGGCCGTGCCAGGGGTGGCAGCTGCTTCTTCTAAATTTGCACCTCTGTAAGCCTCCAAACTGCTTGCAAATTTAATAATTTTGTCCTCATACCATACTGTTTACGTACAATAAATATATTTATTGTATTTGCTTTCCTTCAGAGTACTTTTAATGGACAGCAGTGTATATCCTTATATTCTTTAGCAACCTATTCCATTCTTTTTAAGCTTATTCTGCAAATTCTCAACTTTTTTTTTCGCTATGCTAAAATTATTGATTAAATTTGTAGGTGTGTCCTTCCTCAACCAGCGAGATTGATTGATTGATTGAATATTAACGTCGCAAAGTTTAGCTACACAAGGGCTTTTGGCAATGGACCACCTAATTTTGAACCATGGTCAAGTGACGTGGACGACACCTGAGCTGGCACCCCCTCTCCTAACTACCACTCCACACCAACGGCCGCAACCAGCGCGAGAGTAGTATTTCCAACTTCCAAACCGTTTATCAAATACATATGTGTATCGAACAATTTAGCGCTATCACATATTCCCAATATATCTGTAGATCGAAACTTAATTAACTAACTTAATTTAGTGGATATGGTTCGCCAAATACGATTTTTTACAACTTTTATTTTAAATTTTTTATCCATTTTTTTTTTTTTTTTCGAAAAAAAAATGGTTATAAAACGCGAATTTTTAATTTTCTGTGTTTCATGATGAGAAATAATATCCCAATTTTGAGATAAAAAATACAATTAAGCTCTAAACTTATTCATAAGTGGCATCTATCCGATTGGTGCTATTGGCTGTTGTTGTTTTTACCAATGCCACCTGATCGGCAAAGGCCAGATCGAGGCCCACGGAATTCTTCATGGCAAAGGGCTAAGTGACGCATGTCGTTAGCCGTAGCTTTGAGCACCATACAGGTGACTGTACGATTTGGCTAGATTCCACCCCAATTTAGAGGGAGAACACTCTGGAGGTGGTCAGAGGCCTCCCTCCTCTCTTCCACCAACCTCACGAGAGAACTTTCGGCTCGACGGCTATTTAGAGTACCTCCATGCCACGCAGGCACTATACATTTACAAACATCCATGTCTTCTACGGGATTCGAACCCAGTCCCTACGGCACAGCAGTCAGCGTCGCTAACCACTATACCGGATGGGTGCTATTGATTTTTAAATAAGCTCCAGATTTGTTTTTTGATACTTTTAAGTACAATTCGAGAGGTATCAGTACAGCCAACTCTCTGTTTGTACAAGAACGGAGTGCTCGTAAGTTCATGTTTATATCATATGGAGTAACATGACGTCACTCTACAACTTTTCTCGAAGCATGGCTTCTTTTCAAAAATTTTACAGCACCAGAATATATCTGATCCAATTAATGCATCTACATTACGTATACTAGCTGAAAAAAAAA
>BMAV01006321.1:132269-185375 GCA_019973955.1 Trichonephila inaurata madagascariensis
GGGAATTTCTCCGAGCTAAATCGTACTGTCACCTGTATGGTGCTCAAGGCTAAAAGCCAACGACAGACATACTTCTAGCCCATTGCCACGATGAATTTCGTGGGCTTCGATTTGACTATGTCAGACAGGTGACATGAGCAACAACAACAGATAATCTGTTAAAGGTAAGGGTACCCGGGGTACATTTTGGATAAAACTGAGAAATTAGACTAAGGGTGTTTATCTTAAAATCTATGTTGCGATCTTTGACTGCTTTGTTACTACAGCAATATATTTGGAAATCATCAATGCTTTAATTTTTTAAGCCACTGAGTTCTTTTTCGCAAAGAGGGAAATTTACTTGATTGTTCGCAGATAACTCTACAAATTTTACTGGAAATACTGAGATCAAGAAGATGCAAACAATGATTGAAACACCAGATAATGAGGTGGCTAAATATCTGTGTAGTGAAAATGCGAATTGAAAATTTATATATTTATAGCTCCCCATTTTAAAGATCTTTGGGAAGCAGATATCAAGGATTTTTCATTTACGTATGCTGTTAAATCAGAAACTTACTCAAGAGGAGTTTGACTGTTATTACCAAAAACAATGTATCCTAAATTCCCTCCAGACCATACCGCTGTCATCTGATTTAGATGACTTAACGGTTTCGACACCAGGCTATATTCTTATAGTTCAGCCGATTTTACATCTCTAGTTAAATTTAATATGAATGAGATGGAAGTTTATAGAATAAAATTGTATCAAAGAGTAGCCGAAATTAAGCAGTTTTAATGGAAAAAGGTGGACTAAAAATTATCAGTGTTGCCGTTTCTTGAGTTTGAGTAAAAGCTAGAGATCGATAAAAGGCAGATTATTTTTATATTACAGAAATATTTACAATCAATTTACACTTAATTTTAAGTAGTAATGTGGGTATAAATGTAAACCACACCTTTGAAGGTGCTACAGATTGGTGTGGACAAAGACCTTGATCCGTCCGACGCGCTTCCTGTGTATAGTCAGAATACCCCGGTGCGGGGGTGTAAAGTTTCAGTTGTGATAGGAAGTGCGAGAAAATATGGCTCTGAGTCACAGTTAAGTGAGGAGTGTAAGAAATATACTCCCACTCAATATCCGAACTAGTTCGGATATATAGGAAGTTTGCAGAGCTTATGAACTGGGCGTTTGTAAACTAAGTCTTGGTTTTTCACAGTTGCAACTCGAACTAGTCCGTCGTTTCCTGGATGAACGTGAAGAACTCGAGCCATTGGCCATGTACCAGGATGACCCTCCTCTTTGATCAGCACGATGTCATCTTCCTTCAAATTTGGTTGTGCGTCCTGCCATTTCTCGCAAGGTTCTAAGGAAGAGAAAAAGTCGGAGCTCCACTTCTTCCAAAAGTCACGTTTGATATTCTGTAGCAACACCCAACGGGGTCTCTGTGGTTAGAGGTTGAAGGAACTGAGAGAGGGACATCACCTGTAGGAAATGTGAAGGTGTGAGTGTAGAAGTGCAGATATGCATTCTATGTCAGAATCGTTAACGTTTGAGAGAGGCCTGGAATTTAGCAATGTTTCGATTTGTATGAGCAAGGTTGATAACTTTTCAAAAGTTAATATGGTTCCTCCCAAAACTCTCTTAAGATTAAATTTGTCGGATCGAATTCCGGATTCCCAAATACCTCCAAATCCAAAATCTATGGAAGATTTGGATAAATAGTAGGAGATGGCTTCATAAATTGGTAAAGAAAGCCATAGCTTTCGTATTTCATCAAGTTTTCGACCAGCTCCAACAAAATTGGCTCCATTGTCAAAATTGGAGCCAAAATTAGGGAGGCACGACAAGCACTAAAACGACGAAGTGGGGCTATGAAGGAATCAGTTGTTTTGTCTCCGACTGCTTCAATATGAACGGCTTTACTTGCTAGGCAGACAAATAAAGCAATGTAACCCTTTGTAGATTTATTCCCTTGACCTTTGCTGCATTTAACCAGTAAAGGTCCAGTATATAATCTATACCGCAACTGAAGAAAGATCTCTCCAACATGACTCGGTGTTTTGGTAAATTGCCCATCAGTTGTAGTGTGTCGTGGTTGATATTTTGAATCAGTTAAATTTCAAGCGTTTTCTAATTTATTCGTTAATTAATTTTCTACTTCCGACGATCCAATGCGATTGTCTAAGAATGTGAGCTAACAAAGTCGGCCCGACATGTAAATGAGCGATGTGTCGTTCTTTAATAAAGAGTGCACTAATAGTGTGCTACAAAGGAAGAGTATGAGAGGATGCTTATAATTGAAACGGAGATGTGTGTGGGGGGGGTGGGGAATTTTGCAATCTTCTTCCCACACGTACTAAACCATGTTCATCAATGAATGAATGTAGGGAACGTAATGGACTTTTTGGTGAGAAAGAAGTCTTTCTTAATGCTTTGTATTTCTTCTTGTAAGTGAAATTTCTTGAACCCAAAGAATGATGGTTTCTTCAACGGTTTTTGTTTACGAAAAGGTATGTGGAGCTACATTGTCATAGTATGAACCGATCTAAGATCCTTGAGATGATGTAATCTATTTACAATCTTTAATAAATCTTTGAGACAATAAGTTAAAATACGAATTATTTTAGTGAGTGAAGATTAGTGATCGAATAGATCATGAATTATATCATTTGAGGTGTGAGTAAACAGACTGCAGAAGGGAGTCTCATTTTTGTTCCGCTTTTACCCCATCTGAAGCCTCATCGAAACTGAATTCGGTCTTCAGCCAAGTAGAAGTTTCTAGCCTTAGCCAGGGTGGGCCTTGCCACCATAAGATACAATCTGGCAAGCATTTAAGATGAATGCCGCGAGGTGCAATATCTGCGGGATTTTCCTTAGACGACGCATGTTTCCAATGTTTTGTAGGTAGAACTATAATTTCAGATGTTCTGTTTGCTACGAGTTTTCCATCTGCGTGGGTGACTGGACAACCATGAGAGAACTATTTTAGAATCAGTCCAAGCGAATACATCAAAAGTATAATGTTTTAAGGTGCATAAGACTAATTTAAATAGCTTGACCTTGAGAAACTTGTTTAACAGGGGTTACTTTAGTTTTTGAGACAAGTAGTTGAACTTTGATTTGATCGTTGTGTTTTTATCGACAGTAGATCGCGGTAGCATAAGCCAATGATGAAGTATCTGCAAAACCATGTAATTCTACTGCGTTGTCTGCTGTAAGAAAGACCCATCTAGGAACAGTGAGATAGTTGATTTCATTAAATGCATTTTGAAATTTAAGCCAATCCTCTGTTGATTGTTGTGGAATGGGAGAATCCCAATCTGTTTTTGTATGCCAAAGTTTTTGATAAAAGATCTTCATGAATACTGTGCAAGGTGAAAAAAGTCCTAAGGGTTCGAAAATTTTTGAAGATTCAGATAAGATACGTCTCTTTGTGAGTGAGTGGTGGTGTAATTTCATGTGAGGGTTGGAAGCCAAAAGTGTCGTTGGATGAATTCCAAAATAAGCCCCTATCACATTTTGAAACTTTCATTAGAATCTTTGTAAAATTCGTGTATCATGAGAGCTGTGTTCCAGAAATTGAGTAAAGAATTCGGTGAAATTAGAACATTTCCTTAAATGAAACCCACGAGTACTTTAAACATGAACAATATCCAAATACCGATATACAGACGGAGATTGCACTATTTGGCGCATTTAACGCTGTGATAGTAAATCACATTCATATAAATATCTTCATGTAAAATTCGGTAGAGGTTGGGATTATCTTTACTATAGAGGTTGATTTGCTTAATGCATCTAGTAGCCAAAAAGGAAGCTGAGGCTATGCCGTAGGTAACAGTTTTTAGCTTGTATGTGTGGATGTCTTCATTAGAGTTATTTCTCCAAAGAATTTGATGGTATTTCTGATCTTCATCAGCTAATAAAATTTGATGGTACATTTTTTCCGATATCCACAGCAAATATAATTTTAAGAACTCTTAAAACTAAGCGAAATTTCAAAAATATCCCTTTGTAATTTTGGACTCACTCTTAACATAGAATTTAATGGCGTACCATTTGCAGTTTTGCTAGATGCTTTAAAAACTACTCTTAACTTTGTTGTAGTTGTGGATGGCTTGATAACGGCATTGATGTGTGATAAAATATTCCGATCTTTGTTGGAAGTATGAATTATTTGTATTGTTTTTCGAACTGTTGGTTATTTTTAAATTTCCACTCCATTGCAAATAAGCGAGATATTGCTGAGCATTTTGAGTCTCCTAATTCTGAATTTGATTTATAAAACGGGAGCTTTACAACAAAACGTTCATCTGAATATAATGTATAAGTATTTTGAAAATATATTTCCACAAACTGTAGAGGTGTTCTTTAGGAGTTAATATTTTATCGTTTAACTAGAGGAATTTCTTCTAATTCTCAGAATTGTTTTAATTGATTGTCAATATTTGTACTATTAATATGAGGATTCAACATTGAATTTGAAGAGAGAGATTCAGTTAATTTGCCTGAAACGAGGAAACCACACAAAGATGGAATTTTGAGCAATTAAATTACTTTGAGAGCAAGTTATTTTGCCCAGGAAGCAAAATATAAAAAAAAAAGTAGTCAGACCCGAGAATCAAATCGATATCGTTTTGAATAAAAAAATTTCGCAACTGCTAAACATGTATTTTTCAAATGAGAGAAATTTGCTTCATTTATTTTTTCCGTCGGTAAAGGAGCAGTTAGTTTTTCCAAAATATAAGCTTTAACTGGTGGTCTGACCTTGGGGTCATACAATGATATTAAATCTATTTCGACATACCCTTTAGTCATCGCGATTTTAGAATCTTGTAATCCCTTATTTGAAATTTAGTGTTTTTTCTTTTGATGCCCAGCAGTTTCAAGCATTTTTCAGAAATAAATGTTGATTCACTTCCGCTATCCGTCATAACTCGAACACTTGATAGTTCTTACCCAAAAAATATTTTTAATATTAACACTTGTAGTAGGTAATAAGGAGAAATACATTTGTGTATGTGTGAATAGAATTCACGGAAGCTGTAACTTCTTTATTTTGATTAGCTGAAGATCATTTCCTGTCTAGTTTTGACCTTCGGCATGATGAAATTTATTAGTTGACATGGCGTAATTTTGAAAATTGTCCTCCTGTAATAGTGAATGATGCTTTTTCTTGCAAAAATAACATGTAAAAGTTGAATTACAATGTTAATGCTTATCAGATAAACAGTTCATACGTTAATTTTTGTTTATTAATAGTCTACGCCAGGGATTCTCAACCTTTTTTTCTGCTGGGCCGCATACATACATTAGCTATTCCACGCGAGGCTAAGGGGGAGATAAATGCTTTAGGACCAAGATAACATTGGAAATTTAAAATGTGGAAAATTGATCAAAATATTATAACTCCTCTGTTTTGCTTTTTTTAATTATTTTTTTGTATTTTTGTCACCAACACTAAATTAAAAGAATTTAAGAAACACAACTTCACAATTTTTGCAGTAAACAGTTTCATATGATAATCCACAATATAACAAACTTCATTGGATGTCTTTGTTACAGTTGTGACATTACAACTGACAAAACACTTTGTTTTTGTTTCAAAAAAAGAATATTCAATATAAAACCTATTTATCACCTCTTGAAAGAGATCTTGGAGGAAAAGTATAATTAGATGATTCCTGTCTATTGCTATTTTTTAAATACAATACTTCCGTGACAAATGAAACAAGTACTGATCCATGTTTGTTTTTCACTTTAAAACAGTCAACTTCAAAATCGTTCGAATATTTTTTCCTTGCAAGGTATGAAAGATTGTTAAAAATTCTTTCCATCCATAAAACTGTCTCTACTCCACTGTTGTCTGTTATCACTAACAGTAAGCGTTACAAATAGAAACAGAATATCAATTCGCAAGCGTACGACATCGACAGCAAAATCTCTATGTATTTGATTTCTTATCAAAGTATTTCCCACCAAATTTTTTTAATACATTATTCTTAAAAAGGTGAATTTCCCAGAGCAATGGGTCATGACCGGGTCACTTAAAAAGGCTCGGTGGGCCGCAGGTTGAGTATCGCTGGTCTACGCTCTTTAACAGACATTTCTTTAAATGTAGGACATTTGAATACGAGATATATTTTAAAACAAGAGCATTTTAAACTATTATTAAATTTCGATTTATTAATATAAGGTTGCTTTTCATGAGCAATATTTTCAATATAAAGCTCTAAGTATGTACAGCTGAAATTTAAAAATTTTATAAATGCTTCAAATGTAGGAAAATCAATATTACTTGAGAATTATGCCCATTCTTAGTGCGTTTTAGGATCAACCTTTAGCAATAAAATGAAAATTAGCCTTACATCTCTAGACTCTATTTTCAAGAAAGTTAAATATTGTAATTGCCTGTTGAATGTAACCATTCAATGGCTTGAAGAATGTTGGCGTCTACGTGTGTCAATCCAGAGATGTACAGCACATGCGCGCTAAATTTGTATAGTATTCGTGCAACGAGAGCACATTTAGTTATAACTTTACCAGAAAGGAGGACCATTGAGGAAACATAAGTCTCAAAAAGAGAATTAAAATATAAACTCCATTGTTTGTGTTGTTACTGAGTTGAAATCTCATATAGACTAGCGTTTCTCAAACTGTGGGGCACGCCCCCTAGGGGGCGTGATAATTTAACGAGGGGGTAGCGAGAATACTGAAAAATCGAAAACAATGGATTATTTTTTTAAAAAAAATTATTAATTTACTGAAAGTAAACAAACAAAATACGTTCTGACATAATAAAACATAAAATACACATTTACACTGATATAATACACTTATAAATGCATCAGTGTGGTGCACAATGTATTTTATAATTAATTTAACAATACTACGTTAAGAACAAGTTTTATAATTATCATTGACCCCATGGGCTTGTCGTAAAATAAAATTAACATTTACCTTCATAATTTATACGGTTTATAATTAATCCCTTAATTGCCGATTAAAAGTTACGTGATTCGCTCCCTAATGCCCCCGTTTTAGACGCAAGGGCGCATATGTGATGTATTTGTGGGGGGGGGGGGAAGGAAAAGGGGTAAAAAAGTAAAAACTTCTTTGAAATAAATAAATCCTTCGCAGACACTGTCAAGATCCATTTATTGCATTCCAAAGCCTTCGGAATAGTTTTATGGATAGCAGTGAACAGAGAAGTTCGTACTTCGGAATATATACGTCAGGGGCTATTAACGCTTTGGGTGAGACGTTATATACGGCGGTGGCACTTAAGAGGTTAAAGCCGTGTTATAGCTTTAGCGTCAAGTATAATATTATTGAATTCAATACATTGTTATTGTATGGAGGGGGGCGCGATGAAAATTATGATTGAATATTGGGTCGCAAATGAAAGTTTGAGAAGCACTGCCATAGATGATTTGGAAAATGTTCAAGGAAATAAATAACACGGCTATTATAACTACAATATAATTCACAGTGTCAAAATTATGATGAAGTAAAACGAAAATAACTACTAAAACTTCCCTACTTACCGAGTTATACTATCGACAAATCAAAAACTATCGCCAAATGCTGTAACCGTTTGCTCGAACAAGATCATCACACACACACACACAATGTTAGTATACATGCTTGTTGGAACAGTTTTCTACTAATAGATGCATAGATCAAAACATTAGGCAACGTCTTTTAATGTGACGAATTGGCCGACGGTATAAAGCGCAAGTACCAAATTTTCCATTATCAATTTTATGCACTATCTCAACAGTTTATCAAATATATTATTGGGTGTAAGAGAAAAAAAAGTTCTGTCGTTTTTTTTTTTTTTTTTTTTTACTTTTTAAAAATTCTGTCCTATGTATATACATATTTATATATTAAGTGTAACTATTTAATAAAAAGTAGCTAAAATAAAACTTTTCTTTGCTGATCTAAGTAGAAATTGATTTAAATTTTTACATATATATATTTTTCTTGTTTTCACTCATGTTGACAGTTTTACAAGTTAAAAAAACTTACTAAAATGCGAAAAAAATTTTATAAATCATCAATAGCATAATAATCTGTTTAAACCCGTTTAAGTCGGATTCGAATTCTTGCTAAGGATGGACAACGCATTAAAGGGCACGTGTTCAAAAACGAAACTTTCCCTTATACCAAATAAAATATTAGCTCTTTAAATTCAATAAAAATGTTTATCGTTGTAAATCTAATTTTTGAAACTGCCCTACCTGATACGATTGTGAAATATTTTATGAGTTTTTGATTCAATATATGTCATGATTGTTTTTTTCACCCCCAACGAACTTTTTGCTAAATATTAAGTATATATGTTGCACTATACCACTTTTTAAAAAAAAATGTGCTTTGGTCTTTCATATTATATACACTGTCGATCAAATTCACCAATGCAAAAGACGCCATCAATTCAAAAAATGTCGCCAAACGCAGTCATCGTTATTGTGTTAGAACATGCACGGGAACGGTTTCCTTTATTGGCTGCATATCGTGACGCCTTTTGATTTGACTTAATTGGTCATCGGTCAATAGGCAAGTACCAATGCTTTTCATAGATTTCGTGATAAATCACAAAAGAAAATTGAATATGATGAAAAGGGCTAGTAATACCATAAAGGGAAAATTATAGGTCTTGACACATGAGCAAAGACATCTTTTCAGGAGAGGACCTACTCAACTTGAATTTAAGAAAACTTACGACTGTATAAATAAACTAAATAGTGCTATGATGTTCTTCATAAGGGAGCATTAAAACTTCTGAATATTTTGTTTTTTAAATATAATACATTCTAAGTAAGAAGCATTTAAAGTGATTTTAAAATATTTCTTGACAAAAGCAATTTACCTTTAGTAATCTCGACACTTTTGGCATTGAACTTAGCCGTGATAAAACATTAAAACACAAAATAATGTTTTTTAAAATATGTGAAATAAAACAAGACACAAATGCAACTTTTTTTTATCAAAAACAAATTTTTTTTATTAAAATTTTTATTTCTAAAATCGAAAAAGCATTTTAGCATCTAGCTGGAGAAAAGCAAAGCTTCCCTTTGCATTGATGAGGGCCATGTATGACATCCATTATAGTTGCCTTACATTTAAAGCATATCTATATGTTCTATACAAATTTTACTACAATATTTACAGCTTATGAAGACCAATAGGGAAGCACACATTAAAAAATCTTGTTAAACGGTTTTGTCTCCCCAATTGCAAGTATAATGACACAGACCAAATACAACTCACCTTCACATAAAACCTTGTAAATATAAAAGTTTTGGTCCAATAAGTCATTTTGCCACTTGTCTTAGTCATGCAAAACAACACTGATATGTCACATAGAAATGCACAAATTATACACACAAGGCAAGGGAAGCACAAAAACAACTAAAACCTAGATAGGAAACCCTGAGATTTAACTCCACTAGATGTTTATAACCAGTTTAAACTAGTAGCTTTCAACATTTCCTTTAGATGTATTCTTTTCAATATTTACCCTGTTTTTTCTTAAGTTATTTTTTTACAAATTAATTAGAACAATACAGTAAAAAATACTTAGAATGCAAAAAGAAATAAAAATAAGACTTTTGAGGTTTTAAAAAAAAAAAAAAATTCAAGATTACCTATATATCAAATAAACTACGTTTTGAAATAAATAACATTACTAATACAGCTTGAAAATTAATACCATAAATATTATCTTTTTAATTGAAAGCTCAGTCAAAATTCAAAGAGGAATCACTTTCGAGGATATTTATCCTAAGAAAAATCTAAAAAATTTTAATTGAATTGATAGAAAAATAGTAATTTTCAAACCAAGTCAAAAGATTGTGAAAAATATTTCAAAATCCTAAATTAGTTTAAAATTCTAGAAATCACAGTTCTAACACCAGTTTCTTAAAAAAAGTTTTCCTCAACATGGATCAAGTAATTAGATTTTACCACTTCCCACTTAAAATGATTTATGCATAGTACACTTGTAATATAATGGATATTACCATAAAAATAAAAGATGAACTATGTTTTTATTCATTAATGAGAATGTAACTATTGTCAAATATTAATTTTTGCCTGATAATGAAAACATAATTTGATCATGAAATGATCATTTTATAATATTTTAACAATCATTACTGAAAATATATCAGATAAGTTTTCTAATATCTATTTAAACTGATCTAGAAATAAAATGATCATAAATACAGTCACTTATTTAATTCTCTGCAATTTCACAAAGTTTACACATACCAGAATTTGAGAACAACTAGTTTAAACTGGATGAGATAATTATAATATATATAATACATTTTATTAAACAGAGAGAATTTGAAATAAAATTATTTGAGTTATTGCACCAAAAATAAGTATTGCAACATAATAACAGGGTAAAAAAAAAATATATAATGCTACATAAAAAAACAATTAACATGAAATTAAATAATTGAATTAAAGATAATTTTTTTTAACTGCATGTTTTAAGTGAAAATATTTTTAGAATTTAAAAAAATATATATTAAAAAGAGAAAAAGCATTGACATGATTTTTTTTAATTATTAAAAACAGAAAAACTAGAATAAAATGTACTTAAACATCTTACTTTTATATTGGCTTGTATCAACGTATATCACGATTTAAGATATTTAACTATTAAAAAACGTATTGTGGATCATTTAAAACAATTTAATAAACAGAAGGAAATATTTCTTTTTCGTAGAAGAATGAAAATAAGATAAGTGCATTGATTTCAAAAAAAGCAATCCACAATAATATATATGTTCAACTGTGTGTAAATGGTAAACATCCATTAATTAATCGAGTATGAAAATATTACAGCACCATAAAAAGATAAAACAAGCACAAAAAATAATTAAAATGTTGATTTCATTTACAATGTTCAAGCATGCAAAACACAAAGTTGCATAACTATTTTACACTATTATCAATGATATGATTAAGGAGACATACACAGAAGCAGTAAAAAAGGACAAAAACATGATAGTAGAAAATGAAATGCCATAGCACCATTTTTTTGTGCGACTGTGTGTGCGTGATTATTATTTTTTTTCCCCTGCTTGAGTTTTTAAGCTTCTACATCTAACGTTACGTAGAGTAGAAGATGAATTTTTTATTAAAATAATTTGAAATAATTTACACTTTAATTATACATGAAATTATCTTAACTTCATGCTTAAAATCAACAAAATAGTTTCATTATTCAAAAACAGAAGATGTTTTGAAAAAAGAAATAAATATGAAAAGAAAATTTTTTCAACATTTCTTTTTTTTTTAAAAAAATACTTAAAAACAATAGGAAGGAAAAGTTAATATGGAAGCAATCCTTTATTTTAAAAATCAACAATTCTAAGAAATTTGTCATGTCAAGGAAATATTAAATAACAAATGAAATAAAAATAAATATCTTTAAAAAATGAAATTATCCATATTTTTTTAATAAATCAAAAGTAATTTTTAATAAATAACTTTAATTTTTAAAAAAAATTCTCATCAAATTACAGTTGCTCTGAAATTTTACAATACACAACTATAAGAAATAATAAAATTTCAGTGATAAATATAAGTTTTTAAAACAAAATGTTTAAGCAAAGTTAACGGTAAGTGCCTTATTTTTATCTCTAACGGATTAAATTTCCCAAAGTTGAGTTTTGTTTATATCCCTTAATTTTCAATGTAGTGATTCAAAAAAAAAAAATATATATATTGCATGAAAAAAGCTGCAGTAAATAATAATGCAGGAGATACAGGGTTAAAAAGAGAGGAATATAAAAAAATTACAGATACTACAGATATTAAATAAAATTTCTTCATCAACATCTCTAGAACCTTAACTGAATGTCTCCATGGTTTTCTTAACTTCCTCCTTGGAAAAAGTTGTCATAAATGTTGGAACATTCTTAGAAACTGATTAATATTTTAAGTCAAGATAGCTTCAGTAATCTTTAAAGTGTAAATATCTTCCATTTCCTTTATAAAATAATTGGAATATACAAAACTAATATAAGTTTTAGTAATATATTTCTTTCGTAATATTTAACATTTACAGATCAAATTAACAATCAACTAGTCAATATTAAATAAAATTTTCATATCTCCAAAAAGCTTGCAAATTGAACCAAATCATGCTCAGTTATGAGAAGCTTTGTAGTCACAACAAAAAGTGGTTACTTAGACAAGTGGCAAAAATTCTTTCATCTTTAATCACAAAATGCTCACACTGCGACACAGACAAAAGTACTTACATTTTCATAAAAAAATTAAGTACAGCACAAAGATTGTCAAAATTAAGTATTTGTCTGAATTTTTGTTCGCATTTATATATTCTTCTCTAACTCAATGTATGATATTTAAAAGCAATGCATGAACTAGCCTAAAAGGCCTATTGGGTAAAATCGTTATTAGATATCACTCGAAATATTTAACATCATATTTGAGTTAACATCTATTCTAATATTTTTATATCATAATAAATATTAAATTAAAAATGTTACTGTAATTTATTCACATTGTTTTTTTTAGAAGTTTGGAAATAACTTATAAAAAAATAATACAAAATTTAGAAAATCTAATTGAGAAATGTTTTTTTTTAAAAAAAAAAATCATGATTCTTCTTTTAAATTAGGTTTAAAAACTGGCCAATCAGCATTGATGTTATTACAATAACAAAAATCTGAAATAATAATTACTTATATTTTTAAAAAATGTTTTAAAATTCTAGAGTAATCATTATCATCAAAATAAAGTATTTACGAGTGCTCTCGCTATTTAGAAAGTGCATGTACCCTATAATAGCTAGAAAATGCAAAAGGCCCACACTGCCAATGCACCAATACTCCCAGCAGATTTTGATTCCATGTTTGAAGATGTATACACAATAAATATGGACAACAAGAGTTCAAAGTTAAAGTAAGTTTACATGGCAGTAAAACACATATTAGTAATGTGTAAAGAACACTTCAAAATACACCAAGTTTTTTTCTAAACTCATAGCGTATAATACAAGAAAGTTGATATCAGTATTCTAATCAGCAAGATTCTACAAGCTGAACAAAAAAGGGTCATCTAAAGCTTCCTTTCAATAAGATAGCTTAAAGATGATGATATAACACTTGCATTAACATGAAAGATGAAATATTCTATGCTGGCCAACCTGATGATGTTTTACAGTCAATTTCATATACAATGGTTTCAACAGTTCCTCTTTTTTAATTTTTTTTCCATTTTTTTTTTTTTTTTTGGCAAAGAACAATTAACAGTGTCCAAAGACAACAACGTATGATCTTTAATACTTGTTTGCAAAAAAGAATACTGTTATAAGCGAGTCCTCTTGAAATGAATTTACAATCCATGTAGTTTCTTTGTTTTGTTTTAACCTTTTACAGGTTCCTATAATACACAAAAAACAAATGTATATGCTCGATGAATCATGATGGATTTAAAACACGAGCAATGACAGTCATAATACAGAGTGAATAACTGGCCTAAGGTATCAAGAGCCCTATACAATTTCTTTATCCAACAGTTTCAGTCAGATTGCCTGGACTAAGTTTCAAAAAGTGCCAGTAGATCATCATTGTTATTATTTGATGAAGAGGTAGTGACACTGCTGGTGACAGTCGTTAAAGTTGAACTCACGGCTGTAACACCACAATTATTGTTCCCAGTGTTTTGACCCAAATCGGGTGGGTCGAGGTAAGACAAAAGTTCCAAAGGATCCACAGTCTCTGGCAGTAACTATAAACAAAGAAAAGGAAAAATTATAACATTGCTTAAACTATATTTTTTTCTTCTAAATCCAACATAAGGAAATAAAAAAGATTTAACTTTTTTCCACTAAAAAATCTTTTGAAACATTTTAATAATTTGGAGCAGAAAATGAAAATTTTTCCATCACATGCGAGATTTCAGGTTATTAGAATATATCCAAAACTTACTAAGAGGACACATTTGAGAACCATATGAATAATCATTTTATGTAATTCATACAAATTTGCACTTAATCAAAAAAAAAGGGGGGGGGTTCAATTTGTATACTACATACTCAATTTTTAAACTGAAAACTGATAATCACAATTTATTAACAATTAAAAAATGTCTATTAGTATAATTAACAACTAAAAATCTTGCATTCTCACTTAGGTAGGATTATTATGATAGATGAAGTTTTTATATTAATAATTATTCACATAAACACAGTACAAATTGATCTAGCACCTTTACATCCTCTCCTCTTTTTCATAAATGTTTGAGCATGAATGAAATGGTTAATTTGTTTAATAAACACATTTATAATCTTTCCTTTTATTTAAACTGAACATATATGTTTTTAATAAATGAATGGTTGGCCAGTAATATGCATTCAATAGTTTGAAATGTAACTACTAAACATTTAAACCAACTTATTTTATTCACAAAAAGAAAATTTTGATTTTTGGCACATTATTATTATTTTTATTATTATTAAGTCACACTCACAGTTTGTTATAGTATAGTAAACTTTATAAATGGATGAGAAAATAGCTGCCTAGATCTAATGATTGACATAAAGTTATTATATATTTATATTATAAAACATTAATGTAACATATTCAGGTTTATAAAGGTTTACGTTTTTTCACTAATACTTACATTAAGGCCTTCCTGACCTTGAGTTTCACCATTTATGACAGCAGCTGGATCAAAGTTAAGATCACCGAGGTCTGGTGCATGTGACAGAGATGAATGATCCCCGTTAGAGGAAGTATGAGAGGCATTCTGGCTCCCATTCTCATTGGTATTTTGCGAGGAAGCTGGTGGAACACTGGGTGGACCTCCTCCAGGTGTATGTGGAGTATGAGGTGTGTGCGGTGTATGAGGTCCATGTTGCATTATGGACTGGCTCTGGGATGATGGAGTAGCTGGTTGGGCCTGGTGCGGAGTGCTGGTCCGTGGGACGGTTGAAGGAGGAGGATGACGTAGGGATGAATTTGTTTGATCATGAAGATTTGGATGACCCATTTGCTGTAATGTGAAGAAATTGGTTAATACATTATAAATAATTTTGGATGAAAATGCATGGAATTATACAAAGATACTTGAAAAATATAACACTAAATTTCAAAATATGTGATTGTTTTACACACAGTTAACATAGAATAGACATAACTATAAATAACAACAAACTTGGTAATTTTTTACTAAAGAGTCAAGTGATTTTAATAATTTATTCTAAAGATATACATTACCATGACATTATTCATCCTGAACTAAATATAAAAGTCATTTCATGTAATTAAATTTTTTATGCACAGGAATAAAATTTTGTTCCAACATGGTGTCATCATTTTATCTATTTAAGTATACTTATCATAAGCTGATGTTATATAAATATACATATATATATATATACTATATATAAAAATATATACACCATATTAAAATTTATATTTTATATACTATAGTATTAAATTTTAAAATATTGATGTTAAACAGATTTTTCAAAAAAAAATTTTCCTCCCATATAAACATTCTAACATTCAATACGAATATTTATACCTAATTATTATTTCTGAATAATAAAACCCGATATTGTTAATACAGTAGAAAGTTCAACAATAGCACATTAAAGAAAAACTGTATTCAACTATATGTTGTGATTGATTTCTGTTACTTTACATAGAAAAAAAAAAAGAAGGATTAAAAAATTTGATGCAGCAATTTTAAAAAATAATTCCTACCTGCTCATGATGAATGAGAGATTTTTCCATTGCAGCCAGTGGATCCAAAGAAGCAACGCTTTCATTCAAATGGGTAAGAGGACTACTAAAATCTGAAGCCTGGGATTGGAAATCAAAACCAGAAGATGAATTTCCATAGTTCACACCATTAGTCATCATAGGACCATTGGACATTGGACCATTAGCTAATGCTGAAAAAATGATGAAAAAATAATATATTACTTTAAACTCCAACAAGATTATTAAACATGTTTTTCAAAAATAGGACGATATAAATAAAGTGTAAAACGTAACAAAATATTTTTATGTTGCTACTGTGTTTTAGAATTCTTACATTCAATAAAAATATAACAGGATGCACAATCTCCAGTCTTCAAACAACTATATGTTATGTTTCTAACAATTACAACTTTTTATTTTTGCATCATTATCAAATTAAAATCAGCTTTATAATAGCAGTGAATAAAGATTCATTTACTTTATATAATAGGAAACTAGATAAGCAAATATTATATATTGTGAAATTTACTTTGCATATCTGGAGGAGGCAAAGCAGAATAGGGTGAAGAGAGGCCTTGACCCATTTCCCAAGTACTAGTTGTAGGCAGGGTCATACTGCTTGGGGACATAGCTTTAAAACGTTTTGGTGCAGAACACATATCTGAATAAATAAAATGAATTTTAAAAAATAATATACATTACCTCGATATAAAAATTAACCAAGAACCAATTATGTGTGCCCCATAACAGTAATGTAATTACAAATGAAACTTAAGGTAAATTATGATTTAAAATTTATATGGTTATATAATTCAACCAACATACATTTTTGAAGATGCAAATTATATAAATTATCTATTACATTGTTATAATATTTGTATAATATAAAGCAATTTCTTCACATATATAAATTTAATAATGCAGTTGCAGTAGGATTTTTAATAAGCACATATTAATTTAAAAATATTTTTAATTCAGTTACTCATGATATTTGAAATGTCATAAATTTGTCCATAATTCTTAGAATATTATTAAAATTACTGTCTCTATCCCTGTAATGTAGTATCTATCTACATCAATAACAAGTAAATTTGAATAATTTTTCCCACGAGTATTACAAACAAAATATATAAATATTTTAGTAATGTGAATGATAAATATGTAAATATCTTAAAATGTCTGACACTGTAAATTGGTCGATGTCCCCGCCCCCACACACACTCGTATTGACTAATAAGTATATAATCTTTTGAATTCCAAATTAAATTTACACAGAAACCTTGTAAAAAATATTTTAAGTATATTATGCTACAAATAAATACTATGTTTAAAATATGACAACTAAAATACTTTCTGAACAATACTTCAATGCAAAAAAAAGTCAAGAAATAAATGTTACTGTAATAATAGGAATTTTAAAAAAAATAATAGCATTTATAATATTCAGAAAGAGGGGAGGGAATGAATATATAGAGGATATTTCAAAATATAAAATGAAAATATACACACAATTTAATTTTATGGATATCAGACACATTCATTACAACAAAGGAAATTAGCAATAATAATTTATACAGTTATATGACAAAAAATTTACCCACAGATTCCCATATGTTATGAATATTAAATGAAAAATGAGAACAATTCAAAGACAGTTTACCTGAACTGTCATGTTCCTCCTTGATAGCCTTCAATGGCACAGGTTTCCAACTTGCTGTTGCATCAATCGTAACTTCTTCAACATCAGTACTGCTTAAATTGGTGAGTATTCCCCATATATACTGATCCACTTCAAGACCTTCCAAAAGGGCTGGTTTACTATCATGAAAAAAAAAAATTAATTAATGTCAAAAACAAAAACTTCATTAGCAATTTTTAATATATAAAAATTTCAAGAGCAAACAAAATAAAATTTTAAAACTGTGGGAGGGACTTACTTGCAAACTGGGCACCTCCAAGCACCTCTTTCACTGTTTAGTTGAAGATACGATTCTAAATCAAAGCCCTAAAATAAGGGGTGGTGGATTTTAAATATATTTCAATGAAACATTATCAATATTATAAATCTGAAGTGTTTTTATAACAATCTAAATTTGAATTTGAATTCTATAATCTAAGATACCTCAGAAATCAATAAAATAGTTCCAAGGAGATATATATTATTCAGTTTTAAAAATCTCAAATTAAGTATGGTAAAAATTTAATAATAGTTATATTTTTTAAATAAACATAATTCTAATGAAAACATATGCAACAAAAAAATTTGAACTATATATGAAAACACAAATACTGAAAAGATATTTAGAATTTCACAAGTATTCTTTTCCAATCTTTTGTTATTTTGACTCATTTTTATGGATCAATGGCATTGATCAATATATCAAATAATCGAAATAAAACCTTTATCTGGAGATTTAAAATACTGATATAATTCACATAAATTGGAGAATCATTAATAACATATCTTCCAGTAATGAATATACAACTGTTAAGCATTATGTAATATTTTTGTGTATTAAAAAAATAATGAAAATTATTCAGAAATAATAGAAGAGCTAATGAAACTTTCAGATGAGAAAACAATGATCAACAATGGTTAAAAGTAGCTCAAATTTTAAAACAGTAAGACAAATAAACTTTAAAAAAAATACCTGTATATGTTTACATTCTTGCCCTCTAGCTGGTAATGTTATTCTTTTGAAAGTGATTGGACATTTCAGAGAAACTTTAATGGCTGTTTGTTCAACTCCATCTTCACCATTAAGTGTGCTACTAGCAGAAGCTGCAACACTTGTAAAATTTCTCTTGATTTTATTGACACAATGATCAGCTGGGAGCAGCCTTTTTCGAAGAAGACCTTGCAGGACAGATCGTACTGTCGGCCGATGAACAAGCTGTAGCAGGAATAGATGAGACTAAAAAAGAAAAAAAAGGGCAAATTATTATAATGCAGTAAGGATAATTAGCATTACCAAAATTATACTTAAAAATGAGTTTCTTAAAATTGTTAATAACTAGTTTTAATTTTATGGAGTAATAAAAATAACAAGGGTCAATTTTGACAGACTGCTCAACATCGCATTTTAATACAAACATGATGGAATTCATAATTTTGAACTATAATCAAATGAAAAGGACAACACTTGCACCCCACTTAAACAAACTTCTATGTCAAGACAAGAAATTTGAGCCTCGACAGATTTAATATGCAGAAGCTCCTCCACAAAGAAGGTCAAGAGTTATTTTTGAAAGCTCAGGAAGCTATTGTACATTAAGAAAGATGACATTTATGACATAATAAAAAAAAAAGTCCAACAATCATTTAGCTAACATTAATTGTATTACCAAGATATCCTTTAAATAAAACTCTATAGGCAAGACAAGTACTTCCCATAAGTTTAATGTTTAAGTACCTCAAAAATTCGAAATATTCTTGCTTTGAATGAAATAAAAGATTTAAATGATTAATCTAGTACAACAAAAATGCACACTTACACAACAACAAGCTGTGACAGTGATTTGGATTGTGTTTCTACCAGGTTGACATACTTCTTTTAAATACAATGGCTTGTGTGAAGATTTGTTTTCTCCCCTATCTATACACAAGGGAGTAGCATTAACAGAAACCTGAACAGACGCAGGCCAATTAGTATTCATTTGCCTGTCCTCATGATGAAAACACTTTAGTTGCAGTTCCAAGTCTGTACGCCACATGAGTGTTTGATGTACAGTTGGTTTGAGATGAAAGACATGATTGCTGACAGCCAGATTGTGCTCAAGACGGAATGGGGCTAAAATAACACCATCACGGACTGGGAAGGTAAGACGTAATTCATCATCTTCTAGAAGAAAAAAATTAAAATTAGAGAGAAGAATATAGCCTCTAATGTGATTAAAACGAGTTCATAAAAAAGTTTTAATCACAAGGAAGAGATACATTCCATTATAATAAACTGTGAAATCAATAATTATTTCTCTATTTTATATAGTTACAATAGACCCAAATTTAAAAAAATAAATTTTGATAAAATTGTTCAATAAAACAAAATTTATTGAATCTATACAAACTTTCAATAATAAAATGGTTAAATATTTAAAAAACAGCCAGGAACAATATCATTTCCAATAAGAAAAATACAAGATTTTGTGAATTAAATATTTTACAAATAAACTAGTAATCATTATTGTTTCTTTTTTACTAAAAAATTTTTTACACAAAGAAAATATCATTTCTTCACAAACAATAAACTCAAGTTATGCTGATTGTACTTAAAAAAAAATTTTTTTTTTAATCTCTTTGGATACTTACTTTGGGCAGGTAAGGTTCCCTTCGATTCTGGAAATGTGGGTTTCAGATCAGGATTAGGGGATAAATAGGGAGGTATACCTGAGGCTGGAGTTAAAGGAGGTGTAGGATTTCCAGGAATAGGAGGCTGGTAATTCATATTTCGCTGGAAAAAAAGAAGATTATATTAAGTTCTTTCTTCAATATTAAATAATAATTGACCAAATATTTTAACAAAAACTGAGTAGAATAGTTAAATATAATTTGTCTTGGGATTTTTTTTCAGATACACTTCCTAGTAGAATTTAGTTCAATAAAAGTAATATAAATAAAAGCATTCTGAAAGCATTTTGTTGGCTTAGTAAAAATCAACGCAATTTAAATGAAGAAGAAAAGGAATTAAAATTATATTAAAAAGGTACTTTAGAAATTATATAGAATTATTAATTGAATTGTCAAAAAATTAGTAAACATCAGCGAATAAGATAAGCAGAGAAATGCACATTTCCATTTTTAATTAATTGCACTTTCATATATATTTTTTAAACATACCAACAACAACTCACTAAATATGTATCCAAAACAAGAGAAATGTATTGTGCAAAAATTATAAATTGATTGCCTCAGTTGAATCGGCAATTAAACCAATGTCTGATTTTAAAAAGTAAAAACTGCACAATTATACCAATAAAATCACCATATAAAAATTTATCATTTTTATAAAAAATTGCCAAATATTTGTACTTTATGAGAAAGAAATTAAGAAATCAGTTCTTGGTTAAAAGTGATAGATCTACACCATTAAATCATCCTTTTCGAGGAACTTACTTGCATTGACTGTTGGGAATACTGTGGACCACCATACTGCTGATCATATGCAGGTGCCTGATGTGGTGGTGTACCATTCATTTGAGATTGAGGATAGTACTGCCCTCCCTGATTTACATATGGATTTGACTGAGGTCGCATAGTTGGTCGCATTTGCTGCTGAGTGAGGTAGTTAGGGTTCCCCATTGCTTGAGGTTGCATTGAAGGATTGTATGGCTGCTGCTTTGCAAACTGGTTAGCAGGCGTACCAGGATACTATAAACGAAAATAAAGAAATGTAAATCAGACTAATAAAAGATCATCAGAATGAAAAATTATTCCAAAAAATTTCGTATTCAAACTACTGAATGAATGATATTTAATCAATTCTTTGCCATGAAAATTAATAAATTGGATAAATTAATACATCTATCATACTTTAATTTCTTTTGAGAATTCAATTCAAACAAGTATGTTTGATATAACAGAAAATTATATTTTCTACGTGTCTCATAACACAAGGAATCCATAAAATGTTAACGAAAAATGTCATTTACATTCACTTAAGAGTTTTTGCAAAAGTTACATAAGTTTTTTTAATGTGTTTATTGATCAATAAAGATGCCCTAAATTAAAAGCAAATTCAGTGAAATGAGACAATTCTATGAATAAATAGTGCCAGCTTTATAACTGCAAAAAAATATATAAATTATCAAAAAAAAAACTTAGCAAAAGATTGTATGGATGCAAATTAAAACTAAATCAGTTATGCACTTTTCAAAAGTAATAAATTTCCAAATTTAAAAAAAAATAGTTTTTTTTTTATTTTATCTATTTTAAACCTTTCAAAAAATCATTTCATAAAAATATTTCTTTTCAATTGATTACCTGATTTGCATTAAAATTGTGCTGAGCACTTGGAGTTCCTCCATAGTGTTGCATTCCAGGCCCATATTGCTGCACAATAGGATTGTACTGTGCAGGCCTTTTCTGGGCCATGTGCTGTTGAGGAGAAGGGTAAGGGGCTACCCTGTTTCTGTTCTGAGGCATCATGCCTGGAGAACTATTACCGTACATAGGTGTGTGAGGTGGTTGCACGGTACTGCCCACACCAGCCATGGATTTATTCATAGCAGTAGAGTTTATTCCCATTGGGCCATTCATTGTCATTGGAGACACAGAATTGGACATATTCATCATAGAATTGTTCATGTGATTAGTCATATTGTTCAGAGTATTGCCCATAGGATTACTCATATTAGCACTCATGCCATTGTTCATATTGTTCATTGGTGTGTTTGTGGGCATTCGTTGATGTCCTTGAACATATCCTGGTTGATATGGAGAATTTTGCATGCTTGGAACCTGAAATTTGAAGGAAACAAACACATTAGGTAAATATGAACATAAAACAGCGAACACACGTATATAAAAGTGTATTTTTAAGAGGGAAGCAAGAATGTTATTGCACTGACCTGCCCATATTGATTATTCACACCTGGTCTCTCTTGCAAAGCTACCACACTGGCAGTTGCAGTTGCTGTTGCAGTAGCAGCCGCTGCTACAAGTGCAGCTGCGCTTAATGCAGAGTGTGAATTTTGATAATCATTACCAGCATTGTGACCACTATTTGACATTGGACCTGGCATACCAGCAGACATAGAAGGATTTGGTCCATATCTAAAAATACAGAAAATAAAATTGAAAATAATGACATTTTACAAATATTTAAAGATTATGAAAATAGTAAAATAAAGCTTTAAACTACAGATATTCAAATGACAATGCAGAAAACGTCGTTTTAAGATCGTCTAACTATGAATTCATACGATTTTTTTATAACATCTGCAAGGCTATTGATATAAATTTGTATAGTGCTATCTGATTAAATTTATCACGGAAAATGTCTAGATTTAACAGATATTTAAATCATGTGTCTCTCTCAATCTAAATAATTATTTTTAAAATTACATTGATTTACAAAATATTACAGAAATTACAGAAATATTCTTATTAATTAATGTTTTATTTTCTTATAATGCTTATTTAACAAGTAATCAATTAATCTAAATCAATTTTAAATTAATACTCATAATAATAATAATTGGGAAAAGTATTTACTTAATTTACTAATAAAATTTTAATTATCGAACAAAAACAATAATATATTAACCAAAGGCACTAGCACAAATAAAATAACCCTTCCTAACTGAGAATTAAGTATTCAGTAACAAGTAATTGAACTTCTTCAAATTAAATTTATAAAAATAAAATTAATATCTTACTTTAAAAAAAAAAGAGAGAAAGAGAGAGAGAATTCTGAATGCTTGCTATACAATTTTTTTTTCTTAATTCTCGAACACTATCTTATTTTTTATCCTTTTCATAAAGATAAGTAGTTCTAAAATGGAAACATTCTAAAATGGAAACTTCTAAAAATGGGCAACAATCCATAAACCTATTTGAGCATTTATTGAAGAGAGATAAGACTATTTAAGAAAAAATAGTCAAGAAATATACACCAAGAGAAATAACAGTGAAACCAAATGAAAACAGTAGGAGCTCTCATTTCGGACAAGACGTAAACAAATTAGGAGCCTCGAAGTTGCAACAGACCTTAGTCTGTCTAGACTTAGTAGCCATATGCCTGTATGGAAAATAACTGGGGGGAAACTGCTAATTGCTTCAGAATGACTCCCTTTGTTATGACATATCATTCGATGAGAATTGTAAATCTTTACATGAATTATTAACAACTGTTAATACTAAAGGTTATTTTTTTACACACACACTCTTGATTTGAAATCAATAGACTGTATTAAAATGTCTGCCACGGAAATAGACACAGGATGTTTAATAACACCATACACATATAACTGCTGTTTTAGAACTTAATTTTTTTTTTAAAAAAAATGTTTTTCTTTCATTTAATTTTTATTGCGATACATCATTTTTAAAACCTGATTTCTAATATTTTTTTCTTTTAACATTAATGTTTTTCAAAAAATATAGTACTTAAACTAATATAATTTTCAAAAATATAAATTCCGAACCCAATGCTTATTTTTTTTAAAGAACTGTACAACGAGAAGCATTTATGCAGCAATTCTGTAATGAGTCCATTGGAAAAATACGTTTCCCTTTAACTGCAATGCTACGTTCACTCTTTCTTAAGAAACATTGCAATAAAAGAAATGAAATAAATTTTCGAAGCTAAAGTGGATGATTAAAATAATAAACAAGATACGACTGCAATTTTTTTTTTTTTTTTTTCAACAAAGTCCAAGCAATCATAAAATTAACTGCAATATCACTCCATAATACGGGCATTTTTTATGATACCAACTCAAGTTAAATATTAATGTCGAAATCGGAAAGAAAGAAAAGCGAAATTAAATTTCCACAGTCAGAAAAGCACTTTTTGCAAACCTTATGCTCGCACGATTTTTGACAACATAAATGTTCGGCCTCAAAGCTAAAATCAAAATTCTTTAATAAAAGATGAAATAAAATATTCCGTGTAATACTTTTTAATTAGATTTATAAAACATAGTGTATGACAAATCACTTAATTCATAACAAATTTTATACGAACCCTTCTACAAATTCGATTCAAATTCTCGAAATTAATAATGTAGAATTCACATGCACTAAGATAGATTTTTTACTTAAGTTTTACACACAACTCGCACAAAAAAAAGCCATATGTACGTATGTTTTAAAACAAAACAAAAGTGTTTAAGTAATTAGAAATTGTACATGGGAAAGTATAAAGGGGGGGAGGGGGGAATTTCTTTAAAAAAAAAACCAAACTTTACTGAAAGTAGTCAACCAATGAAGCTAAAAATTGCGACAAGTTAAAAGGGTAAAAAATAATTTTTTAGTAGTTTAAAATAACTTCGAGGTCTTGGGCACAATCATAGTGCCATAAATAAAAGCTAAAATACATGAATTTTAAGAAGTTCCGAAGCTACACAAGAACGTCACGGGCATTTTTATGGTAGAGCAAATAATAGCATTTTCGAATTCTCGGCTTAAAGGATGAGACGACCTTGGTGGTTGGTGAATGTTTGTTTTTCTGGTGTTGCAAACTAGGCCTAGTCAGAACAAAATTACTAAAAAAGCATTTCGTATCTGCGCATTTAGTATATTTTCACTGAAGAATTAGCACTCGTTGGCATTGATGAATGATTAAGAGGGGGGAAAAAAGAAAAAAAATGTTCATATTTCACAACAGATGCATTCGTACAATTTTAAAATGAAACGAATCTGTTGTATGGTGTATTCCAAAAAACCACGTGATCATTTTGATTTACTAGAACAAAGTACATCGAATTCACAGCAATAAATTGTATACCCCCCCCCCCCCCACTAGATAAACCTATGAGCTTGCTTTTTATGATTTATTTGAATCAACTGAGAAGAAATGCAACAAAATAAATTTTAACTTCCTGGCAGGAAAAAAAATGATTACTAATGTGTTTGTTTAAAATACTCGATGTAATTGTTTGAAGGTGTTTGAAAAGTGTCACCTTACTAAACGTGTACTCTTGTAACGTAATATCTAAAAACAGAACTGCACACCTGCAAGCTTATGAATTACGTCATTTCATAGGCACAGGAAATGATAAGATTCAGTGATAATAAGCAATATGATAGCATATGCAACAAAAACACAGAATCAAATCTAACGAGAAAAAAAATTGGTATCTAAAACAAAGAATGAGTTTTTGCTGATTAAGCGGAGTTAAAGGTAATGAGTCAGAACTTATCAATCCAAAGGACCTTATCAAAATAATATACAGAAATATATAGAACTGATTTTTCTAAAAAACTTAGACGTGTTTGTACACACGCTATAAATATTTACATGCATTTCATGTCAAGAATTGGAATTGCGCACATAACTGTGAATCAGATTTCCAAGAACGAATTCCAAAAAAGGTACAAATTCTCAGTAATTCAAATATATATGGGTCTACTTTTGTTTGAATACAAATGTTTCCTTTTTCTTTGAAACAAATAAAAAGCAGTAAATACAATAGTTTACATGTTTGGATAACCATATAGTATCAGATAGCATCTTTATACAATCGATTCTATAAAGATAAGAAATATTTATAATTCTTCGAATTGTGCAGAATAATGCGTAATGAGAATTCATATTTTAAATTGTCATTGTTTTTGTGTTATACAACAGCAGCAATGCTAAATAAAACATTTAAGAAAAAAATGTCTCATATATAATCTAATATGATAAACATTCTAAATTTTTTTTTTCTCTTACTATATATTTAATAAACACGTAATTTCACAACACTGAAACTGAGAATTTAATCTTTTTGCTTCAAATAAAGAAATCAATTATTTATAATAATTTCAAATCAAAGTATACAATGATGGGCAACTCATTTTGATAATTGGATTTTTAAATATCCCAGCAAATGTGCATAGTTAAAAACAGACAGATTGAAATGGGAATGGACAGTATATATTGAAAAATATGCTGTTCAATTGCATTAAAATTTGATATAAATAACAGAGGCCTTGTTCCATCTAAGAAGTGTTTTTAGTCGGTTACGTAAATGTGATAAGTGTCTTTAAAATATTCCGAAATGTATTTAGAACAAATAATCGATTATTTACAGGATAATTGAAGGATGCACTATCATTCAAAACTGCAAAAAGTTTTGCCGGAACAAAAACAATTGCATTTCCTCCGCGGCAATCGAAGCAGTCAAAAGAAGAATTTTTCACACATCACCCAACGATAACTTCCTCATCTCATTTTCCTACCGGACAAAAATAAAAACAAAAGGGCTAACATCCCCGCTTCTATACCCAGGCACACTGCTCTAATTCAAAAGAATTTCACTAAAATGCCAATCCTGACTTCATTTACAGCAGAGTGTACGTAAATTAAATGCAATAATTCATTGAGAAAAGAAAAACCAAACGAATTCTTTAAATGTGCCGCTTTAATGAATAAATAAAGTTCTTTAAGAATCGGTGAACGATTAGCAAAAAGTAAAAACAGGAAAAAACTGAAGATTTTTGCTCCAAACTATTTGGGTTCTGCAACAATGAGGTAGGGGACGACTGATTTCCTTATGAAAAAAAAAAAAAAAAATAGGAAAGTTGAAAATGGAAAAACAGAGCATACAACCCAGAAAAGGAACTAGCCAATAAGAAAGTAGAACGGTGACATTTCTACTAGATTATGCACGCACATGCTTCGCGCTAGAGTGCGAATCAAAGAATGGATGCGAAGCTTCTAGTAAACGCCACTTTGACTCATTTATACATTAAAGGCAGTTAACCCGATACTGTCTAACTTAAAGTGATGATCGTTATATTCGAAATCAAATTCAGGACGAAACCAAAATTGAATTTCGAAGCGAGAACAAATTTTTTTTTTTTCGAGAAAAAAAATGGCTTATAAGGAATAACGTTCACGTATCTCATATAAATGACTTTTTGTACGCTACGTATTGGATGAAAGTATAAAGTAAATATACCTGTAAAAAATATTTTAAAATGATGTGCACCAGGGGTGTCAAACTCGCGGCTCGTAACTTAGTTTTTCGGCCCAGCCACTATATCGGTAAACAATAATATATAATAAAAAACAAACCGACGCAGAATAAAAATAATACAGGTAGAATTCGCGTAACTTTAATTATACCCTTCCTTTTGCTATTATTAAACAAAATGCGTAAATAATTTCGAATATATAAATATATATTTTTAACATTTAAAACATGCGGCCTTCCAACTTAATATGAAATAGAACCTGTGGCCCTTAACATCATACGAGTTTGTTTGACATGCCTGATGTACACATTTGAGTATAATATCCATTCGATTTAATTGTTTGGAATGAAAAAAAATGCTCACTTTATATCCCGTTATATTCATTCAAAAGAATATATATATTAATTGTAAAAATAATATAATCAACTTTTAAAATTTTAGATTTCATAGAACGTTTTAATTCTCTTTTAATGCAATTTTCCTACACGAGACTTAAAATAAAATAATTGCATTATTGAAATATTAAAAATTAATACGAATACATTTATCGGAGCGAAATATATGATTAAGTTACTATATAAAAAATATAAAATCTTCGTTAACTATTAATGAACGAATTTTGTATGTATTAAATATCAAGGCTGCGAAACACAAATTTTAAAACATTCCGTTTTAGTCATGTTCATATATTTCGACATGTAATTTATTTATAATAGACATTTAATAAAAATATGCTAATTAATTAAAAACAACTTAATTTTTAAATTATCAAAAAATGTGTACGAACACAAGAAAATTAGAAGAAAAAGACAGGGGGAAAAAGAGATTAAGAAAAGGCAACAGGATGATGAATAATTAGGCGCACGTAAATGGATACCATACATGATATCAAAGATGTCCCAGATTTCTTTTCTGACAAACGAGAAAAGATGGCGGCATCGGAAAGTCCCTCAATAAGGTTTCGAGTTCAGTAGAACGGTGTTGGAACAATAGAAAGGGTTCATTCTAGCGAGGGAAAAAATAGAATAAACATCACACACACTTAGTCGGACAGAGGAGTAAAATGAAAACCAATAATCTCGATATATCGACACAATTCACTAATACACAGCTATTTTGCTAAGTCAGAACCTATATTATATTTTTAAAAAAATGCATTACTGATTATGCCTGCTTTCACCAGTAATGAGCTTAATTTTTAAAAATTGTTTGATATGGAATCCAATTAGCTATTTCTTTTAATTTTGTAAATACTTCGATATTTTGTAATTTTTTCAATCCATGTAAGAAAAGGGAGGGGGGAATATTAAGTAAAATTATTATACAATATAAAAATGTATTTTATGGTGCTGATTTGAATTACAAATTCCAATAACTCAGACGATTTATAAAAAAGAAGTTTCTTCGTTCCAAATCAGTAAGTCAGACAATATCACATTAATTCATCGAACTATCGGCTGCTGACTCGGGAAGTCTTTTAAACTATGACATTTCCAAGCATGTATTACAAATGAATAAGCCTTTGAGAGCGATATTGACACAACACAAAGTTTTATTTCGCAATTTTATTTTTAAACCTAGACCCCGGTCTACTTATTACGACGCACGCAGTTTTCTAAGGAACGGGGGGAAGAACGTCTCGCCGAAATGGTTTCGATATTTCCCAGAAGACATTGCGTTTCCGATGTCTTCAGAGGGTGACAGAAAACAGAACTTCACCGGAAAATCTTTGTAAATAAAATTTATCTGTTGCATTTATAAACTTATCTCCACCCTTTAGCGTCAACTTCCAAACTCAAGACTTATAATTTTTTTTTTCGAACATTTTAGAACAGCTCTCTGGACACCACCACAAATCACGCCCTTTTGGCTCGAATGATATTTATAATTGATAAGTATGAATTGCGTTTTTTAGGTTTCTCACATCCAAGATAATTATAATACATTTTTAATCTGAAATTAAGAGCTAAGACGAATTTATAACTTTCAAAATTTTTCGATTCATTTTCTGGAAACGTAAAAAAAAAGAATTTATCTAATTTCCTTAAAAATAAAATGGTACTTTCTGTAGAAAACATAATTCAAATTATTATCCTTTTTAAATTACCTTACTTCACAAAATCCAATACATTTTTTAAAAAAAAGAACAAAAAATATATATTTGGCCAGATATTTTATTTTTTAAAACTTTATACAAAAATGGTAGACCGATCTTACTCGGGTTTTGTAGCGTAAATGATTCTTTTGTTTGAATTAGTGAATCTACAGGAAAAGTGCGATTTTTATATTAATACATCCCGATTTTTACAACGTCGATACAGATATTACAAAGCACGTGTTAATTTTACTTTCGTAATATTAATGATACACTATAAGACAATTATGATAAATTATCAAAAGAAAAACGTTAAAATAAACTAAACAGTTTTTAGGTTTTTTTTTTCTTAAGCATCACATAGCGATTTATATTCCCAACACACAACAACGACGATTTTCCAGCTATTAAAACAATGTAAACCATGAAAGGAAACTTAAGGTTTCAAGTCATATGACTTCTGGAACTATTAAATATGGCCTCACGGTAAAAGAAAAGTTTTCCCCAGTAACATCTTCCTTAACTAATTTCCAAGCCATTTTTACCTCCGTTTGATTTACACATTTACTATATTATCTTGTTGCATCCTCTCGCAGCTTACCAAGAGAATATAGAATCAAAATTTTCTCTAGCAATTGTTTTAATATCAAAACATTTTCCTAAATTACAACATTAAAATACATCAATATAGTTCTGCTTCATTTATGTTCATCAACGACTGTCACAGTAACAATTAAAACTTTAAGTGAAAAAATTATCCATTTTGGTGATGCTTACATGGGAAATTTTATACGTTCATACGTCTTTTGGGCGAATTTTATACGTTCATATTATCCCTCACATGATATTGCATATATATAATGAACATTAACTTATACATTTTATTAGTTCTACTGTGGTACCACGTCTTTAAAATGTTGAAACATCCCATTAATGTGCAATTCATTCTTAATAGGTTTTCATTTTGTTTTGTATTGTATTCTTTAACCATTACCGTATAGGTGATGATTGAACATAATTTATAACCGAAGAAACTCAGAAATGAATATTATAGAATAAACTGGTGCCAATAGGATAACGAAGTTACAGTACAATATGTTGCTGAAATATTTTTTTTCACTAAAAAAACTTATCTGAGTTTGAATCCCATTTTTAACAATACTCGACGACAGAACTAAAGCAAAGGAATTTTTAAAATCGGTAATACAACAGTAAAATTTCCAAAACATATCTGAATTCAACTTCTTGAACACGGCCATTGGCGTTAAGGAAATTTTTAGGGCCCCCCTGCAAAGTCCAATTTTGGGCCCCAAGACCAAATACGTACTTGGCGTCAAACAGGCTTTGGGCCCCCTAGAATCCTGCCCACACGTTACGCCACTGGATAAGGCCTTATTATATAGCAAATGAATTTCCATGCAATATATATATATAGGGTCCTTGAAGAAAACTTTCAAATCTCGAATATCACGAATTTTTAAGATAATGAATGGTAAAGATACCATACTCACCCATTGTATCCAGGTCCATTTTGCCGGACACTCATTAGAGGTGGGTATGCCTTAGGTCCCGGATAGGCATTCTGCTGCGGAGATCCAGAATATGGTGTTTGTGCTATGGTTGTATTGGTTCCACCGTAAGATGATGCCCCATGAGCCATGGGTCCACTCTGTGTACTGGTCGTGACACCCCAGACCGTTGTCACCACGGAGAGCTGCTGCTGTTGCTGCTGGGGGCCCTGTGGTGGTGGGGCCCCCTGCCCTGGTGCCTGTTGCCATCCCAGTGGCGCCATCGAGGAGTCACTGAAACAGTTATAGCTACAAATTCAAAGATCGATTAATTACAATCTGCAACTTCTACGGGTACAATGGGTTAGTAGAAGTGCAGAAGACAGATGAAAGAGTTAGCAGCTTGAAGAGTGGAGGTAGGAAGGAATCAAGGAATATTCAGCTGATGTTTAGAAAAACAATCCAAGTTTCGATAATAGATAAAAATAACTTTGAAAACTTAATTAAAGAATATTTCATTCGAGTATGAAATATTTGTTCTGGTAGTATCTGCGTGATAAGATTCAGCTGAGAAAGGCACAGATCTGTATGAGGGCAATACTTTATCCGACACGAACAAGAAAGGATAGTAAGAGCACAGATTAAAGACCACATTACTAAAGAAGTTCATATATTGCCATTACATTATAAAAATGTTCAATATTCAATTTTTTTTTTAAAACACTAGGGTTGAAAACGAAGAGTTTATTTTAAATAAACAGATTTTTTGCGAACTTTCAGCTGAATAATCCATGAGACGCTACTCTGAAAAAAAGTTTTTGTGCTGTACAGATAGATAAGTGTATGAAAGCTATTTGATTAGTATTGATAACAGCGTTAAAGCAAGAAAAATGTTCAGCAGTACAGCTGGAAATATAAAGCAAAACAGGCAAAAATGCATGAGGTAATGATTAGATAAAATCATACACACATAAAATCCTTTATCATCGGTATAAATAAAAAAAATTAACATCAGGGTCCGTAAAGAGTTCTAGTGTTTGCGTGAAAACAAAATAAAAACAATTAAATATAGTTTATCAAAAAAGAAAAGTATATATTCTTGAATATTGTAACACATATATGCATTTTTTTTTCCCCAACCCCCCTAGAATGGAATTGTAAAATGAATGTTTTACATAACTCCGAATGTTCCGATAAGTTTAGTCGACTTTCAAAAACATTAACTCATAACAAATTAATGCTTTATCTCAATAACTGTGAGCAAAAATGTTAAAAAAAAGAATTTTTTTCCCCCAACTTTGATTATTCGAAAATTTAGCAAAACAAAATGTTTAAAACCTTTCGATAAACTTTGAACCAACGTACGACCAAAAAAATCGAATCAATTTTAACTAATACAGAGTTTAAGGGGGAGGGGAATACAATTTAAGCCATGATACCACATGGTTTAAACATATTTCCTTGTGTTTGCTTTTCCGTGTAGGTTAAAATAATCCTTTTATTTTCTTCTCGTGGCACGATTGGAGAATTAATTATGACGTAGTCAGTGGAGTTTTTTTAAATACGTGTTGCGACATTGCTTTCAAAAGAAATAGATCTATTGTCAACAAAATGACAGAAGGAAATAAATAAGCCAAGTACAACTGCACAGACGAGAAAAATCTATTTTCATTTTGTTTTAAGTTTTATTTCTATGAAATAAACATGAAAACGAACTTTTCTTTTTCAGGTTTTGTTAAAAATTAGTAAATTATATAGTAAACCTGCAATATTTATCTTTGAAGATCGCATATGTTTTAAATGAGTTTCGAAACAAATTTAACATTTCCAGTAAATGGGTTGTTTTAAATAGAAATCGGACGTAGATATAAAAGGAAATTTTCAAGGGCGAATTATCGGAAATACGCAATACTCACTAGTATATTTTCCCCTTCCTTTTTTTTCTTTCAACACTTTTTAATTGTGTGCAGACATGTCCTTTTTTTCACTAATAACATTTAAAAGTAATATAAATAGTTTTTTTATATATTTTAAAAAAGTAAATGTGTATTCTAAAAAGCGTTGTTTTTCGAAAATATAAAATTTATTACTATTACATATAATGGGGTTTTCACATCTTTCAATAAAGCTCTATTGATTGAAAACGGAAAAAAATTAAATTGAATTATTAAATCATTTACACGTAAAATCATCTAGTTCAACAGAATTATTATTAAAGTCATTTTTATATTTAATTAAAAATTTTAAAAATTCATAAATTAAATTGATAAAATGTGAAAAACGTATTATATTTAGAGTTTTAAAAATTTACATAATGTTTCGAAATTTGCAAAGAAATACATAAATATGAAATTAAACGGTAATATTATAGAATATTCAAACTTTAAATAACCATGGATTAATAATAAACTCTGTAAATTTTTAATTATAATATCTTAAAGGAAATAGTTTAAAAAAACTTAAATGCCAGCACTTTAGCGAAAAAGTATCCAGTTCGCAATTAAATTTAACTATAATAAATTATGACGCGCGTACACATATCGACCTTGAAATTTCATTTAGTTATTTATCTTGAATACAAGATAACTTATAATCCACTGTACCGAAAATAACCTTAATACCACACAAAGATTATATTTTTTTACAAACCCATTAAAAACATTTATTACTTATTACTTGAATTTTTTGATAAATTTAATTATCAGCACAGCAAAAGATTAAAATTTAATTTCCCTCATATATTCCCACAGATTGATTGAATATTAACGTCGCACTAATCAGCTACACGAGGGCTTTTGGCGACGGACCACGTAATTTTGAACCATGGTCAAGTGACGTGGACGACACCTGAGCTGACACCCCCTCTCCTAACTACCACACCACACCAACGGGAGGACGTTTCAGCTCTCGACAGATTTAACGTGCATCGCTTCCCTACACGGCGGGTGTTTAGTGGTACTGGGCTCGAACTCGTGACACACGGCTACCGCGGCCTGATATTCCCACAGAAACAAATTGAAAATACTAATACCATTGCATTAAAAAATAATACACACTTAGTATAAAAAATATTCATTATCCAGATTTTTATCTAAACCATAATCAGTACACAAATCTTATCTTTCAACTGCAAAAGATGGCAGAACGCATCTCTACCAAAAATTATCTCGGAACTTAAGTTCGAGCCTGAGCATTCATCAAACAAGAAAAGAATACAAAATTGATACATTTTTAGTGTAAAAAAAAACAGTAATTCTTAAACCCCCCTCTTAATCCAATCCAATCGGTGTTAACTGATCTACCGATAAACGCTGCTCAATTATCCGCCAACCCCTCCTCCATCCGTCCCTACATTCACACACACCGCCTGATTCACTCGAACCTCCCTTCACAGAACACTCAAGATACCGGGTCACTGAATTTGGCATCCAGCCAGGGCGCTTGTTTCAAACCACCCCAACATTACATCACACCACCACCTAACTCCTATCGTATTATTTCTACTCGATTTTCTTTCTTTCCTTCGTCCAATTGCATTCCCAAAACCAGTTTTCGTCTAGGTCTCCTTTTCGGTATCTATTTTCTTCTTTTTTATTTCTTCTTTACCGATGATTCTTTCTCTTTTCACCTTGTGTGCGTGTGTTTATGCATGCATTGTAATGCTTGGGAGATTCAGCGCGCCAAATTAAGGTCATTTTTTGAAATGGCCAGACTGATTACCAGAGTTATGTATGCATCCACAGATGAAGAGTACGACGAAGGGGTTGCGATGAATGAAAAACACACGTAAAACGGAATGGAATAAAATAGAGAGTTCTGATTTAAATATTTAACAGGTGTGGCAAGTAATTTTGAAGCGTTGGCTTGATTAAATAAAGACGCAGGTGAATGGCTTCAATTTTCAAAGGATACAACTTTTTAATTACGTTTTCAGTCGGTGAAAAAGGGTGCAGATGAAATAATCAAGAAATGCAAATTGGCGGTTACTTTTTACAAAATTGTTTTATTTAAGAGGGTTTTTTTTTTTCATTTAAAGTAAAATGTCTGTTCAAAACTATTAAAAAATTGAAATTGCACTTCAGAAAATTATTTAATATTTTGCAGATAAGAAATATAATTTGAAGGGAATCAAGGAAAATATATCTGCTCATAAACATATTTAATGAAATTTATTACACTTTTGGATATCTGGTACAAACGTTGCTTTATTACATGAAATACAATAACTTTTTACTTTCTATAAACAAATTATAATTCTATTCTAAAAAAGAAAACTGTACATGAAATAAAATGTACTTTTAAGTTTAATAGATTTAAAGAAGTGCCTTAGTTGTACAGAATTCATAATGTTATTTGAAAAAAGGATTTTATAAAAAAAAAATTTAAAAAAAAAAGGAATTGTGCAGGAAATGGTTTTACAATAATATATCAAACTGTCTACTTGAGAATTTAGTAAAAAAAAAAATTATTGCACATTTACTTAGTATCAAAATTATTTTTAATAAATTTTAATTCTTCAAGAGAAGACTGTAAAACATTTTACTAATAAGGTAATAAACCCTTCGAGAAATTTGAAGCTTCCAACAGCTATCTACAAATACATCTCTAAAATTTCATTTAAAAATTTTATTTTCTAAACAAAAATTATTTAAATAACGCACTTTGAAAAATCTTACACTACAAGTAAGAATATCTATGTCTGTTCTATTATATTCTTTCATTGTTAACAATTTACAAAAGAAATTATGAAGGACAAAAAAATTAACATGTTCCTGTTAAACTCATGCAAAGGAATTTTACGTTTAAAAACATTGTGAAACAAAAATGCTGTAACTTTATCAAAAAATAAAACATATAACTGAAAGGACACATGCAATATTATCAGTTTAAACCTTATATATTTACATATTTCATAATTAAAATGGATATGAATTATTTTTAAAAATTATGTTAATGTACAATAATGGATAGAAATTATTTTCAAAAGTTACGTTAATGTACAATATGCAACTCAAGAAATTAAAGCATAGTGATAAAAAATTATTTTCTTTAAAATACATGAGTCAAAAACATCTGAATTGCAACGAAATTAGGAATCCTGAAGTGGCCAATTAAAATTAAGATGTCACAGAAATAGTTAAAAAGAACTGTATTTATTCGCTTGGTGATACATAAATAGTTCATACAAAAAAAGTAGATAAGGAAGATAGGCCAAAGATGGATCAGTTTCCTTAATAGAGAACTTTGACTTGGGCACATAAATTACTTTTTGTTTGTTAAACAGAGCATGAATTAAATGTATTTTGAGTTTAAAAATGTTTCCTTGTCCGTTTTATAACGTTCAAAAATACATAGATAAATTTAAAAATTTCTATTAACTATTGAAAGAATTTTTTAAAAAGTTAATTTTGGATTTCTTTCCCAAATAAAATTTTGAACTGATAAATATTTTTAAACAAAAATTCAACATGCAAAACATGAAAGTTCATCATGAAAATCCCAATCCAAATATTTTAATTAATAACAAAAAATTGATCGCTTAAAAACAGTTTAATTCGTATTTTTTATTGATAAACATCCATTAAGCATTATATATAATTAAAGTCATGTGAAATAATAAACAAAATTTCGACGTTAAAATGAATGGTATTCAAATATTTTCATTTCAAAAATTAAAGTACTATAACGTGCATGTTAATTTTGAAAATACAAACTCTCCAAAAAAAATAATGCAATGTCATGCATTTTATAGCATTTTAAAAGATAAATCCACATTTTACCGATATAATGCAAACAATAGCAAACAAAAACCACTAAAAATACCGATTTACATAATGTCAACAAAAAAAAAAGCTAAAAATACTTTAGAACAAATATTTATACAACCCCGCCAAACAGAAACTAATTCCAACTCCAAAGAGTATACACACACACAATTGCATCAAATTATATTCAACAGTATTTGATTCCGAAGCAAACAAATAATAATCGCGCAAAATAATTTTTTTTTCCCAAAAAAATCCACAGACTCGGAAGTGCTAACAATTTTTTTTTAATAGAAAAAAATTCGAAAAAGGCTATAAAAAAAGCCTTTTTCTCAGTACCTTTACAAACAAGCGAAATGACAACCCAAAATCGATAGTGGCTATATCCTTTCACCTGCACTAGATGGCGGCACGGGTATCACTGGGAATCGTTTTGCAATGGAACTATTGCACGGGGTAACTTGGAACAAAAATAATTTTTTTTGCTCAAGCACAATAAAATGCAATCAGAGGGTCCAACTTACCCATATTTTTCCGTGTTGCACGAGCACGGGTCCGAGAAGCAAAGGCACAAGGAACTGTCCATATCATCTCTACCCGTTTGGAGACAACCGATCGCCATGAGCTATTAGAGACTGACTGACGACTATGTTAACAGATCTAGCAGCCGCTAGACAAGTTAGCAGTTCGCCAAGCTTGGCTCCTGATCGCTATTTACCGTCAGCTGAGTCTGTGCAAACACTTGGCGGGCGGGTTGCTTTACAAATACGCTATGCTTTTATGAGTCGGATTATTCGCGGAGATGCACTACTTTTCGACCGCCGGAGTAGCGGTTGTTTCACTTCGCTGTCCCAAGTGGTTCCGCTGAGTTTGTTAAAAGACCCGTGCGTTCTTCATTGATAACTCTCTTGGTTAAATGGAACGCTGGCGCTTTGACGTGGTGTCGGGCTAGGCCTATTGTTTGGCTTAATTTTCCGGCGAAATGCCTTTTGTATCATAACGCATCATCAATCTTTTCGTATTACATTTCGAAAAGCCAAAGAGTTAATTATTTAACACATTGCTTCTTCGCCGAAGCATTACTTATTTTACTTACTGGGTATTTTGATGATTATTAAAACATATTTGCCTAATAACAAAAATTATAAATCTTCACTTTCTGTGGTATATCTAAATTTTTTTTTATAACAGGAATTTTTAATGTGTTCTCAAGGTTTAACTCATAAGGTTCATTTTATTTGACAAGTGAAATAACACAATACAGAACTTTTTTTCCCCTTTGAATAATACAAAAATCATTTAATTTTTTTTATTCAAATTTTCTTTCTTACGTACAGTTTAATACTTAATATGATCGGTGAGCAAATATATTTTTTTTAGTTTTTTAACATATTGTAAGCAAAGTAATAACATATTTTACACATGTCAATTACATATTTTTTCTCTTCAAAATCAAAACTTATCTATGACTTTTAATGACAATTTACAAACGAAATTAAATACATACAATGTCTCGAGTTTTGACGAAAAAAATTTAAATTGTACAAAGCTGTGCGCCCCCCAAAAAATATTGAAAATTCTACAGCATACATATATTAAATTAAAACATGCCCTTTGAATGCACATGAAATAAAATAAAGAGAAGAAAATTATACTCATTCAAAAATATAGCAGATTTACTATAATTCATAGTAATTTATAATTAAAAAAATGTTTTGAATTGTAATATATTTCGAAAAAAATAACTTGTTCATTATAAATAAAACTGTATCCATTCTTATATACCCTGATATTATTAAATCAAAACTTTATTTTGATAACTAATGTAATGATTTTCTCGCTGATTGTAGCTTCATTTCTGCGATCGAACAACGTTAAAGGATCAAATATATCAAAATATTTTTAAAAAATAAGAGACATTGAGTAAAAAAAAACAAAAAAAAAACCGAAAACAATTCTGACAGATACATCTCTCTGCTTTTGAAAGAATAAAGAATTCCTTTTGAAATTGATTATTAAAAAAATATACTACAATCGGAACAATTCTTCAACAAAAAAATTGCACAATTACAAATGTTACAAAGTAAATATTTTAACTAAATAAAATTATTTGCACTTCTTTTTTTTCTCTATACATAACACATTTTTTTTTTAAAATGAATATTTCGAAAAAGGTTACCTATTCTCCTCTAAGGTTATTTGCTCCCGTAACGTTTCTCCCAACCCCATTCAAAAAACTTTCACAACACTTTTTTTCCATCCGACACAACACATTCTACAACGGTAAGGTCAAAAATGCTACCTTTCCCCCAAAAGTCGACCTTCTTAACAAGGTCATTTAACCTGCAACAAGTTTCTACGTTTTTCGTTTGTTTTGTTAACGTCGCGTAAGCGATGCACAATAGCTGTTGGCAAAGGTCTTGAACAGACGTACCAAATAAAATTATTTATTAAATATAACAGAGGGCACACATTTTTTTTTTATAAACTCAGGAAATTTGTACAGAGGCTTAACAGAAATACATTCGTTACAGAAGCACTTAGATCATGGTTAAAGATAAAAATCAAAGTAAATGTTACATTTTTGTTACTTTGAGTTAGAAAAAATTAATTTTTCATTAAATATTTTATACATAAATGATAATATTAATCCATATATTATTCAAATTTTAAAAATGTTTCACAAATTTAAATAAAGCATATTTTATGGAGGCTGATTTTGTAAATGAAAAATGTAAACATTTTAGTTTTATAATTTAATAAATGATTATTAACACTCATTTTACATTTATATAAATTAGTCAACTGAGTCTGGATTCATAATTATTCTTTCACTGTTCATTAATACAACTAAATACAAAATAAATATGAAATTTAATATATAAAATGCCTCACACATCCAGGATCGTATACACAAAAAAAAGGAAAAAACATTTTTTTTTCTAAAATCAGTTTAAGAACCTCTCGTTTTATTGGGTATTTTAAGATTTAACGCACAAACTAAATTTTTCAATAAATAAAATTAAAATATTTAAATTTCTTTCACATTGCCAGAGAGAAGTAAAACATTTCTTTAAAAATAAATATATATTCCTTTTTGAAGAACGCTTTTAATCGTATAAGTCTTTAACATAGTTTTTCTTTTTTTTTTTTTGTCTTCATGCGTTTCAGTTGGTTTCAAATTTCTAAAAAAAAAAATACGCATTATAAAATAGACACAACTGTCAAAAATTATGCAGTAGTATAAGAACTAACCACGCTGCTAACATATGTAGGACTTGACAAATTCAGTGATCATTGTATTCTAAGATAAGAGTTTGAATGAACACTTCAAAATATCTGAATACAAATCCGTCCATTTCAAATGTGGAACACTATGGCGCAGAGCATGGCTGACCCACACACATTGCGTACACATCAAAGTAGGAAAATGACTGCACATTGTCGCTGAGAGATGATGTAACGACCTTGTGTTCAGAGTTGCCTTGAGGAGTTGTAGGGGCGAGGTAGGGTTTTTGTTTATTTGCTTCTCTACCTGGCCAAAGTAGGGTAGATAGTATTTCCCAGGAGTTGATTCGACAGTTCGTTTCGTCACTCGAATGACCTCGACACAGTACTCCGTAGCGATTTTACACAGTTGCAAGAGTTTCAAAACCTTGCTTGTCGTCCATTTTTTTTTTTTTTTTTTTTTTTTTTGGTCTTTTAAGTGTAATTGCAGTTTTTAGTCGTTTAGCAAGTATGGTGGTTAGAGGTGGCGTATGTACATCAGAAAATCGCTTCAATAGTGGAAGTCAATTTCTTGTCAGTTTTTCCAAGCAAGATGTTCCAAAGTTGTCTGGGTATGGTATAATAAATTGTGAAAAGTAGCATATTGTTACAAACAGACGATGTCTATATAACTTCTTTATTTGTAAACGTATTTAAAACTATTTTTTTTTCTTTTACTATAAATAATTAAGCTTTTTTAAGTAAAGATTAGAAATAGTTGACATAATTTGGAAAGCTTAAAAAAAATTAATGAATTTTTTTCAATAGAATAAATTACTATTCTCTTAGTTGAATGATTATGAAATTGCATATGTTAAAGCGCTTTTGTTAACTAGTTTTAAACGATTTTTTTAAAAAAGCTCCGGGGAAAATACTGTTTCAAATACTTGTTTAAGAAAAACATTTTCAGTCTTAGAAACATGCCTCGATTGTTATTCATTTCTTGTAAAATTGGCAAGAAATGTTTGGAATAAATAAATAAATTTTTTCTAAAAAAGGCAGATGATACACATACCATCTAATATTACAGAAGGTATGGATCCTGTGAATATTTAATTGAATTTAGTCCCATAAATGAAAAATACACGAAAAATTCTATAAGAATTTATCTATCGTTTACTTTATGATACAAAATTCGAAAAAGTACTAGTTGTGTAGTAATTTTTTTAAAAAAATTATACTTATTCATGAAAATCAACTTCATCTGCGGACCACAATTAAATAAAATTTATAAGCATATGTAAGATTATTGCGCTTTTAGAGAAATACCATAACACAAATTAAGCGAAGTTGATCTAGAACTAAAAAAATTCAGGAGATTATATATCTAAAAACATTTTTGTAAACTTATTTGATTAATCACTTTATATTCAATGGATTAAAAAACCTCTCTTGAAAGACATCAATAATAAAACATCTAAATAGCATACAGCATAAGTCATTGTTCTATTTAGTAAAAGACGAAACAAAATGATTACTGAACTATATTTTTATATTTAAAAGAACAAGAAAAAATATCATTGCTAATTGGCTACGAACTGAATTTGAAAGGCAATCAGAAGACGGTAGATTCTTCTCTACAAAATTGTTAAAAATAAGAAAAACCCTTTGAGAAATAGAGTGGTCATTTGCGTATTAACTTCCGCTTAAGCTCCCCATATTTGAATGAATGCTTACAGAACAGATAGTAAAAGGAAAGTTCATTCACCGATAGACTAAGGGGTCAGCTTTGTAGAGGGGACTGACCAGCCACAAAAGATCAGCTGATAGACCCCCACAATGGAAGAAAAAAGGGGAAGCCCGTGTTTTGCCGTTCCTTCACCCCAAGAGAGAATTCCTAAGTGTGGTCAGTTCCTAAGAGGTCGCTAGGAAACTTCCAAAAATATCAGTCACTAAAATGATTCAGATGTATCTGGTAATTATGTTTTAAAATAGAAAAATTCATTAAAAAAATAAATTTGAAAAATTATATTTCTTAAAGGTACAAAATTACAAGGCGAAATAGGGAAAAACTTACTTTTTAATTTTATTTAATATTGCTTATAGCTATGGGGAAGGGGGGAATCCCTACCAATACTTCCCCCCCCCCTTTTAAAATTTCATTATTTTTTTTCTAGATGGTAACAAATTAAAAGAAATAGAAATACCTTAGTGATGAAAAGTATTGAAATATTAAATGTTTTACAAGGTTAAAAAAAATAATGCATAAATAATAAAGAGAAATACACCTTTATATGATTCTGTATGAGCAACAGTTTATTACTAACACACACAAAACAAATTCATATCTAATGTTTTCTATTAAAATTTAAAAGTACCCATTTGACTGAATAATTTAATTACAATTTGAAAATAACAGTAATGCACCAAATTAATATTCAGTGATACATACCTTAACGATACAAATTGCTGTCAAAAAGTATTAAAAATTTTAAGTTGATGCACACAGCATAAAAGTTTAGCATGGTTTATGTATAAATCTTTTAAAAAAGAATAATAATTAAAAAAATAAAAAATTTTGAAACGCAACAAATCACAATTCACAAAAATCATTTTTCTCGTTTAAATTACTTAAATATTAAAATTTATTTTCTCGTAAACATAATGATTTGAATAAAAGTAAAGATAAAAAAAAAATCGTCATTTATTTCGTTAAAAAAAAAAACGCAACGAAGGAAAAGCTTAAAACAAACACAACTGTAAACTTAAATAATCCGCAGTCTACAATCTGAAAGCGAACATATTCTTCCTTTGCTTATCTCACCTTAAAACCACAATCTGAACCCGGGAGACAGTAGTATCCGTTTAATCGATAAAGGGCCTTTCGCAACTTTAACAACGAAAAGATCGATACGAGTCGCGAATACAAGCGATTTATTTCATCTCAAGAAAAGCCTTTCGTTTCTTTTTCAATCACACACACACACACATTCGCTAAGGTTCGCAATAAAAACTTTCAAAACGGATTTGAATCAACTTCAGTAGTTCTACAATTCGAAGCGTTCAAAAATAAAGTTATCGTTAGAAGTACGATAAACAGGAATTTATTAAGTCCTTCGTAATTTAAGAATCTTTTTTTTTTAATGAAGATTCTATGACTAACATTTTTTTTACAACGAATTGTTCTTGTTAAGTAATTTTGAAATTCTTTTATAACAACGATTTCATAGGCAAACATTTATTTCATTTCCAAAGACATAAAACGAAAAAAAAATCATTAGAAAATCAAATATTTCATCGTTTGTTTTCGAATTAAAATATTATATTTCTTCAAAATGTGTTAAAAAAACACAGTTACTTCGACTCTAAAACAAACATTGGGCAACAATTTTTATAAATTTATTTTAGAAATTATTAACAAAAATAATATATATATAAAAAATTCAATCATGTAAAAAACTACTAAACTTTTTAGAGAATTCGTCAGCAAATTTTATATTTATAAAGTTCAGATTGATTTATTGAGAACAATATATTTCTTTACAAAAAGCAAATTTCAAGAACATGAATAATTACAGCAAACGAAAGAGTGAAAACGTGAAATTTAATAATTACAAATTGAACACAACTTTCCCCTCTCTTCTAATTCTACTTTATAATTAAAATTCCTGTAAATAAAACCTCGGTGATAAATTTTCCATATAAAAAGCCAAGCGAACACTTTCTCTTTTCACTTAATCCGAGAGAAGACATTAAATGATAAGATTAGAAACAAGGGGAAAACCTGTTTCGAGCACAGAACAACCGATTTCGGTAACCGGTAATTTTGTGATAACTTCCAAAATTATATGTTATAATAATCAAGTTCACACAGTTGTCATGTCGTACGGTAATGCTCGTTATGAATGAGAGACCAGAATAATAAAATATTGAGTGGTTTCATTCGAGGTAAAAGTGAAATATTGTTAATAATTTGACCTTTCACCAATGTATTATGGATTCAATCTATGATATTACTGATTTAAACGATTTTTTCACAATATGAGTATTTTAAAAGTTTTGGCGGGACGAGTCAAAAATCCTTGTAAGTTAACGATTATATATTCCAAATATATAAATAAATTTCAAGATTTTCCCATTGATCTACGATTTATTGTGTGTGTACTCGCTGAGTATTTGATGTGAATGAAGAAACAAAATAACATAAGCATCGACAATCTTAACGTGGAATTATTCCAAGACAATTCCGTGTTTAAAAAAATTGATTTTGTGAAATTTAAGAAGGTATTTAAATAACTGTTTCAAAGATAAAAATTCGCAAAATTATTTACTTTATTATGATATTTCTTGCCTCAATCGTACATGAAAGTTTTCTTAAAAAAAAATCATGTATTCATTATTTTATTTTTAATCTCTGTTTGAGTTTTATTGTAAAATATCTCTCTAAACAGAATAAAATGCATACAAATAAACTAATTAAAAAAAACTTTAAACTAAGCATTTACATAATTTTAAAATAACTGCTATTTTACACACAAGTTTAATTTTCTTTTCATTAATTGATCAATTTAACTAACTGTTTAAAAACAATGTTAATTGAGAACAATCGGGTTTTTTTTAGTCAAATTAAAAATGTTTACACGTAGTACAATCTTTAAAAATTAATAATACAGGTTTTTAAAAATATTGCTTTATTTTACATTAATTTAACATTTAAAAAAAACGAGTATTCATCGAACAATAAAACAAAACGAACTAAATTTTGACAAAAATGCATTTTGATAAGCTTCAATCCGCAAGTTTATGAAAAAATAATTTAAGCGATTTGTACCGAAACTCAAATATCCAATGTATTCATTAACAACAAAAGAGAAAAAACTAAATAAGCCAACGAACATAAGAAAAAGTTGTAATTATTTTTAAAAATAAATAACTCACCTTTCTCTGTTTAGGCACATGGAGAGTTAAAATCCTCGCGGCAACGTGACGGCAGTGTTCAAAAAAGCGCGCTTTCAATCATAGTACCACAATGAAAATAATCCAATCTCCATCAATAGCGAAGAAAAATGATCAATTGATCAAGAAGGCAACAGAGAGCGAACTAACTCGGTAATCTTCCCGCAGCGGCAAACAGCCAGCCCATAATGCTACAGTGTTTAGCTGGTTGCAAAAAGAGAGAAGAGGGAAACAAAAAGAAAGACACACACATACACAACTATCACCACAAAACTGACTGACTGCCGTTCGCCAGAGCAGTGCGACCTTGAATGAAAACAAACCGGAACTCTCAAACCGTCTCGGTTCAAACCGCGAGGTCGGATTCACGCTCTTTTGTCTACGGCGAACAAATTATAGTAATGTGGCGCCATCTATGGGAGATCTATTGAATTACGCAGAGAGAGTGATCTTAAAGACGGGGAGGAAGGTTTGATTTTGTTCTTGTTGGCTGGCTGGTTGCTATTACGTATACCCCGCGACTTTTGGAAAATCATAAGGCGGGATTATTGGACGACGGGCACAGGTGAGCGAGCAACCATGTTTTTGTGAGTGAGTGGAAAGGTGCACTTCCTGCTTTTGTAATTCTTTTGTTTCTTTCCTGAGAGGCTCGCGCGACTTAGGAATGGGATCTTGCACTGGAGCGATTTAATACTTTTTCTCTTTCTTTTCGATCCTCTTTCGAGCGATCGGATGTATCAAATTTTCATTCTGATTTAAAAGTCACCACCAATATATTTGTGTCATAAACACTACCTTTTATTCGATTAAGAGGGATAATTCCAAAGAACAAGGAATTAATCGTTTCTGAAAATGAAATTGTTAACTTATATATATGTACTCCATTTCCAAATTTCAAATAATCCATTTTAAATCTCTTCAGTATCCAAATACTTAGTGTCTCATTTAGAGTATTTTTAAATTTTATATATAATTGCTGTGATAATCGAGTGAACTATCAATAAAGGCGTTTTGCAATATAGATGTTAATTATTTAGTGTTTCTATTCCAGACAATATTGAACAACAATTGCACTTCAGAAGCTAATATAATCGGATTTCATTTTGCGAACATCTATTTAGTGAACTTTTTCTTGGAATCCAAAACATTTTACGATTAATGATATATATGAGTCTCTATTTAACGAATTTTCCTCCATAACGAACTTTTTTTTTCGGGATTTTTTGACTTCGTTAAATAGAGGTCCAACTGTATTTAGTATAATATCATTAGTATTGAAATAGACTTTTTAAGTAGTTATCACATTCATTCTCCATATAGTTTATTTTAAATTTAATTACAATTATTGTGAATTAACACTTTGTTCACACAACAGAAATAAATAAAAATAAATAAATAAAAATAGAACAATTTTTTCTGTAAAATTTCATGTTCAACGACAGGGGTGGCCAACCTGCGGCACGCGTGCCACACAGTGTGGCACAATGGAGTTGTAGCAGTGGCACGCGAAGACTTACTGAAAACTTTTTTAAAATTTTGAAAAGATAATAAATAACCATTTTTTTCAATTTTATTAACTGGGATTGTCTTAGACCAAAAACTTCAAAAATTCGAATCAAAATATATTCTTGAATAAATGTGTTTTCAGCAATAAACATAAAATAAATATCACTCAAAACTAGTTGATCCTAATATAGATGACTTGGTAAAAAAAGTAGTAATTTAAAAGCCCACATTAAGTAAATACTGAGCATTTTATCACTATTTTGATTTAAATGATTCAAGTTACTCATCTTTATTTTATACCTAACCTAACTGATTGAACTTGTAAAAAGTTTATTAAAAATAAAACCTAAGTTTGTATATACTTTCGGTCTAATTTATTACACTATTTTTAAATTTCGACTACACAGACTTGAATAAAAAATGTAATATTTGCGTAAAAATCCCATCATATAAGCTTATAAGTAACATTTTTTCACTTTTTCGTATTTATTTGTTGGAAAAGAAAGTGACACGCATAATTATTTTTTATCAAATAGTGGCACACTGCCCAAAAAGGCTGGCCAACCCTGTTCTACGAGATTACTCATAACTCTTAAGGTATCCGACTACGTTCGGAACCGTGATTTTAAAAAGGCGCGTAAATGGATAATTTTCATGATATTTAGTGTCACTCAGATTAGAATACATGTATAAAATTGTTTTCAGGACATTTTGACAAAAAAAAGTTATTTAAATACGATATTTCGGCAAAAAATTAACTTAGAATAACCTTTTTTCAAAACGTTCTCCTTCTGTGAAAAATGCTTCTATTATAATAATATTTTGCCTGTATATAGCTCAGACCTCTGTACAGAGGCTCAAATATGATTTTTGAAAAATTCACATTATTTTCATTGTTACAACCCATTTAAATAATGATCTGCGTTTTTTTTTTTTTCTTAAAATTTCTCCCCTCTGTTGTCGTAAAACATGGATAAACCCACTTCTAAGATATATATTTCAAAAATTCTAGTTGAGCCTCTGTACAGAGGTCTGAGCTATATACAGACAAAATATTATTATAATAGAAGCATTTTTCGCAAAGGGAGAATATTTTGAAAATGGGTCACTCACTCTATGTTCATTTTTTGTCAAAATATTGTACTTGAATAATTTTTTATTGTAATACTATTCTTAAAAGAATTTTATATACATTTTCTTATCTAAGTGACACTAAATATCATAAATATTATCCATTTATACGCTTTTGCAAAATCACGGTTCCGAAAGTAGTTGGATACCTTAAGCAACAACCTCCTATTCCTGGTTTAACCTATTACGATACCAATTACACATAAACAGACTTGAGCAAAACACAACACTTCATGATTTGCTTAACACCAAAAACAAGTTGTAAAATCCATCACCCACTCAACTTGGCTAGTAAATTACAAGAAGCGTCGCAATTTGTCGACACCACGTGAGGGGGATTAAATAGGATCATCGTTACCACCTCCCGTTTACATTGCACCCCATCATTCCAGGCCATAAACACTCGGACTCGCAACAAGCAGGAGGTGTAATGGAAAAACATTTGCGTAAAACCCGTTCTCCATACCGGAAGAGCACCACACATTAGAACTTTTTTGTGTGAGCATGTCTCGCGCTACGTGCTCGTTGCAATTCCGCTCTTTTGTGTTTTCGAACACGCTTGTTTTAATCTAAAAAATCGCAACGGACGAGATGAGAAAAAATAGTGCGGGAGGAGAGAGTTGAAAGAAATAAGGACAAGTTTTATGAATCGTTCTTTGTTTTTGTAGGCAGTGTTGATTAATGTTTTTGGCGTTTGGTGATCAGAAGAAATATAATTAAGATTTGGAACGATGGTTCGTTTCCAACGTCTTAAGAGTTTGTTTTCGAGTTAGGCACTCAATATAGAACACTTTTCCAGACATAAAGATGCTCCAACTTTAATGTGATATCCCGACTTAACTATGAAGAATAACATATTTTGATAAACTACTTATTTTTATATCAATAAATCCATTTTTTTCCCCTTGTATGTTTTGCGTGCTTCTTTTCCAAAACTATAATGCTAAAAGTGTTTTCCATTTTACATGTCAAGGGCGTAACGGAGAATGTTAGGAGCCCCCTGCAAAGTCAGGTTTGGGGCCCAAAGCCAGGTTTTACAAAGTATTGCAAAACCATAACATAACATAAGACTTTGGACCCCTTAGAATCTTGCCCCTCCCCTCGATACAAGGGTTGCGGGGGTGTACGTAACGCCACCGAAGGGAAAAAAATTGCTTACGTACGGAATGATTCTAAACTTTAAAGACATTGTTTTTTACGTAACGCATGTATATGCTGTAATGACACAAATTTATATCATAATTCGGGGCATTTTTTTAAATCAGAAAATGTTTCCGATTTATAGTTCAGGTGATTTGATTTAAGGTAAACAATCTCAAAGATGTTGGTGAAATGTTTAACCCTTATCCCGAATACCATTATCCCTTGTCCATAAAATTTTAAAACATTCTAAGGGTGAAAAATGTTTTTATCTAATCCTACATAGCAACATGCTTACTTTAAAAGCAATTTAATAAATTATTTTTGATGATTTAAGAAATTATATCTCGTTTCGACAACGTAATAAACATTCACTAATCTCAAAGAGCTTGAACCAAATTTGGAACACAATTTCAGACAGAAAAATGACCCGCGAATTCTTAATGTTGGATCAGTTAGCAATAAGTTAAGTGAAAAATCATTTAGCATTAAGGTATAGGAGATAAAATATAATGCACACATTTTATACTAGTACAAAAAGATCGAATCAAATCAGGAGATCGAATAAGTAGTATAATAAAATTCGCTCCTTGTGATTGGTTGATTCATTGTTCATTAAAGTGGCACTCAAAAACAACATGAGAGCTAGAGATATTGGCAGTGAACCCCGTGATTTTGAACTTTGTTTAAGTGACACGGACGTCACCTAAGTTGGCATGCCACTCCCCAAACTTCCACACTATACCTTGCTCTCAATTGGTTAGTGAAATCAGAATAAAAAAATAATGTTGGTGCTAATTTCTATGTGAAAAACGATGCTCTAATTTCAAGCTCTATGGGCTCAATTCATGACGGCCACATGAAAAAGACAAACACGTGTTCTCCACTAAATTCAAAACAGACGTTAATCTAATTGTACTTGATCTATTTGTAAAACTTAGATAAAATTCCAGCTTTCATAACTGGGTAAAGATGTTCGATTGCCGTGAAAAAAAAATTCTTCAAAAAGATTTTTAAGTTTAAAAAAATCTTACTTTATGCATTTTTAATTATGATGCAGTATGAAAACCTATATGCGTTATTATTGTTGACAAATAGGTACTTTTTAAGAAAAGGTTACTGCGAAGAACGAAAGTTGGCAATAATGAAGCGTATGAACTGATTAGCTGGAAACACATGATTGCTCTTATCGCGTGACTATGACGTCACATGAGGTTTTGAACCGACTAGTTAGAAACACGTGGTTGTCATTATCATGTGACTAATGAAGTCACATGAATTTAGCCTATTCTTTAGAGTTAAGTGAAGACAACCTTAAAAGAGAAAAATTTCGGACGCATAAAATGTCCAGTAAATTATTTTTATAACAAAAAGGTTTATTTATTTTATACTTCGTTATATTGATTCAATTCGTGTGACATAAGAAATTATCACGACAATTAATTGATAAAGCTTTTTTAAAAATTGTTTCGACACATAAATGTGTCAAACCATAACAATTTTTTTAAAAAAATAATTACTTTAAAAAAAAAAGGTATCTCATGACCCTTTTTTTTTTTTTACATTGGAGTATATTTTAAAAAATAACATTAAACAAACAAATTGACAAAACAAAAAAAAACCAATTTTATTCTTCACCTTTTGGATACGATTTAAAAAGTTAATTTTTTTTCAAATGAACCATCAATACTACTAAAACATTAAATAAAAAAATCTTTCGATTTTTCAATGAAAAAAAGAAACGTTCGACTTTATAAATGTTATGTCTATGCTCGAATTATACGAAAAATTAACCAGTTCCTCATTAGTAAAACATTCACGCGTTTGCTTAGACATTGTCAAAATTAGTTTTTTTTCCCCCTAGCTTTGTTCCTAAAAAAATAAAGATGAGGGCGAGGAAAAAATATGACCGTACATCAAAGGGAAAAAAATGATTTACGGACAATCTCCATTTCTGATGGCTAGATATTCGTTTTTCCACAATCCAGGATAATAACTGATCTTTTTTAGCACCCACTGAACACTGAATCAATAATTTGAAGAGGGAGAATACGCATCATCGAGGGGGCAGTAAAAAAATAAAAATTAAAACTAAGTTTGTTCCTCTTCCGCCCCCCTATGTTCCGACTCGCCCACCAGGGCCGAGGGCGACTGATGCAGGGGCGTTTTCGAACGCGTGGGTGTTTTCGGCAGGGGAAATTGGAACGTGCGGAATGTGAATAAAGATAGAAAAATCAAAATAGAGGATGGGAGTGGGTTTAAATTTGGAGAAGTCGCAGATTTTCCAAGATTTGCTTTCGAAAGATTGAATGTTGTTCGATGCTTTTTTTCTGCAAGATTTATTTCGGAATGTGTATGACTTTCTTCGCCAAGATTTTATATCGGTTTAAGTTATTATGCCGTCATAGCGTCGTAAAAGGGGGGGGGGGGCCCCGTTTCGATGTCTTGCAGGATGGTAGGTGTAAATTAAAATAATGATTTTTAATCTCATTGTTTTAGGAAAAAATGAATAAGACGGTTTTATTTAATTCAGCATTTTTATTGCAATTCTATGATTTTTTTTAAAAAAAATTCTATTTATGGCACCAAATTCATTTTTATGAAATGAGAGAAAAGTTTTAAAAGGGAATTTTAATATTTATTTTGATATGCATTAATTTTTATGATTAAATTTATACGTAAAGTAGGGGTCCAACCCGTGGCCCGCGGGCTACAAACAGCCCGCTGAAGGCGTTTTAGTGGCCCCTCAATTGAATATGAGGCAATTGCAAAAACAAAAAATATATATTACCTTGCTTGCGTTTGTTGTAAAAAACGCCATTTTTTCTGTTATTCTAGATATTTAAAACATTTCACTGATCCGTTTGATATCCATTTGAGATAAAATTTTCTGAAAATGACGAATATTTTAAAAATTTCACAATAACTTGGAAATTTTCTGAAAAAATGGTGGACCTTTATCTTTAGCATGCAAGCATCTTTAGCATGTTTGCAAGTTATACCATATCGACTTCCATTTAACCATATTATATATAATAGATATATAAACAAATCTGTAAGCACCCTTTCTTCCCTTAGAATCAGTTGTAGTCTTGTAAAATAAACCTCCCTTTTATATATATATATATATAAATTTCCTGACTACGATATTTTTTGACAGTCGTGTGGCCCGCAGATCGTTGACTTTATGATGTGGCGCGCGGATTATTGTAAAGTTATTATTTTGATTTTTTGATGCATGCATACGTAACCAGTGAGAGAGTTATATTAACGTCACACAACAAAGCTACACGAGGACTATTGCCAATGGACTTCGTAATTTTGCCCGAGCTGTCATGCCCTCTCCTAATTTCCACACCACAGCAACGGGAAGAAAATGAGCTATCCGTTTACATGTTAAAAGGTAAAAATAATTATTTATGCAATATTTTAAAGACACTATATCACAAACAAATAAATGAATTACAATGTTGCAAAATTTCACGAAAACTCAAGACATTTTTCTGTCTGAAAATGTGCTTCACGTTTAGTTCAGGCCCTCGTGTATTTGGTGAAGACAGACTTAACACACTTGGAGAGAACTAGAATAACGCTTACACATTATCCGAGCTACCAAAAGGGCACACGTTTGAAATTTACTGAGCTAAATGGTCTCATAAAAAAAATTTCTCGACAGAAAAAACCTCAAATTACTGACCTGAGCTACAAAAAATAGTTCACTAATTTGCACTGTAAAAGAAACGTCAACTGTAGTTATTGAATGTTTTTCTTGATGTTATCAGAATTCACCGAACCAAAGAAGAAAAAATATCTACAATGCATAGCGATTATCTAAGGAACATGTGCTATTCAAGTTAAGACCAAAAATATACTGTCTAAAAACTGAAACAGAGATAAATATGCTCTAATTGCTGCAGAAAAGGCCATAATTAAGAACTTCAAAAAATCACTGAAGCAAAAAAAGGAAAAGGTTCAAATCTTACATTCCGATACTGAAGAAATATAGCCCAAGGAACTTCAATCCAGAAATACTTATTTACTAGGAATACATTGAATAAAATTAAAACAAGATGAGAGAGCAGAGATTGAATTGATTTTTTGATCTTTCTTTTCTTAAATGAATTTGAATGTAAAAATCAATTAAGAACAATACTTTGAATAAATGGTGAGGTTGAGGAGTGTTTTTTAACGTGATTACAGAGCATCACAAGGGCTGTACCCGCAGTCAAGTGACGAGAACGACTTCTGAACTCTGTGGGGTACCCCTCACTCCAAACTCCTTCACAACGTGAGGACTTTGAGCAACGACAGATTTAACGTTCTTCGGCTTGTTTACACGGTGGATCTTCAGTGGCACTAAGACACGAACTCATAACACGACAACTAGACTACTGATACCACATGGATGATGGAAGTGGGGGGGGG
>BMAV01006321.1:212302-225946 GCA_019973955.1 Trichonephila inaurata madagascariensis
GCCCCCCCCCCCCCTCCCTTGAAAAATTCCTGTGTGCGCTACTGGATCTGTTTCATAAGGGTTGAGATTATCCTGAGAAAAACATTTCAATATCCTGCTTTCCTAGATTGTGAAGATCTCATGAATTAATATTGAAGTATTTTTTTAACCGAAAAATTGTTCCTGAATTTGGACTGTATTTTTTTTATAATATAAACAAGGCTTAGTTGAGAAATTTTTTCAAAAAAAATCAAAAATCAAAACATTACTTATTTTTTAAAGAGTTCCAAAATTAATATTGTTTTCTAATTTCAATATAGTGAAGAAAGAGTAGGGGTGGGCAGACCTTTTCAGGAAACGCGCGGTCTACTTCTAATTTGTTTAAGGTGTTGCGTAGGAGTGGTGAGGTAATATATATAATATCCAAATATTTATTATAACTTAATAATAAATACAGAATATGTACTCATTGCATATCTACAATAAAAAAACACTTTCAAAACCACGTTAAAAAGAAAACACAAGCTACAAACATAGTAATAATAGCCAAAAATATAATATCAAATGATGCAATTATTAACAAACAATTCAAAATATACATTAAAAACATTGTCTGAAGTTAGTTCTCATAATTATAGTCAGTAGAAGACTTAGTCTGCATACTGTCAACCAATCTTGAATATCTCTGTATATAATTACTAACTGCTAATCTTCAGGAGGTCCCCCTAAATGCTTTGGCAGTCCGCCAGTCGATCGCAATCGACTTAATGCCCACCCCGGGTGTAGAGAGTTGCTTGTTTTATGACCATAAATTATTCCTCTCTGTTTTAATCAACCAGATTTTCCCTGTAAGTAACACGTTTCAAATTTTGGCCCTTTTTAGTTTAAAGTGTAAAATCAAAAATCAATTTGGCATTGCAATAAAAATACATATATTTATATATTTTATGTTTTTAAATGCTGAAGTACTGTTCTGATAAATGGAAATCCATATCGTTAAATAAGAGATAAAAATTCTTGAAAAATTAGGGCCGAATAATAAGTTTGTTTCCAAATAAGTTCAACTAAGGAATTTTGATTCAAGGCAAATCCGTAAAAGTTGGACGTTGAAACCTAGTTACTACTAATTACTCTATTTTGGAAAAGAGAAATGGTATTGATATGTTAAGCAGTAGTTAAAGAAAACTAGACCACAAAAGATTTTCGAATGAGTTTCGTTTTCGGTTTTAGTAATATCAATTGAAACAATTAAAAAGAAAACGCCTGTATGTAAAACAAATTTATTAAAGGGTTGGTATATAGATTAATTTTTTTACGTCCATCAAAAATAATTCATTTTTAAATATTTTACATTTCATTTATTTGGGCATTCCTAAAAGTATCTCCTAAAATGTCTACAGCACTTATTTGTTCATAATTGATTTCTTCTCAACCTACACTGATATTTCTTGAAATTAAAAAAAAAAATATTACATCAACTGATTTCAATAAAAACATAAAATAAAACAATTAATTTTAAGATCATCATGAATGGGGGTGTGTATTGCAAAAGGAATGCAAGCTATCCGCCCCCTCCCCCTTTCCCAGTGACCATGCCCTCAAGAACTCCAACCAGCTTATCAGAGAGAATCCGTGTCCTTGTACATTTAACATCCGTTTAAAACCATACGTTTTAATGGTCTTAACTATACGAAGCAAACTGACCATTATTAAATTCGATGATGTCACTCTACATTCTTAGCTCCATATTCTCACCGCTATTTCCTATTCCAACGTCTAGTGATTATGAAAATCTAAGAGGTAAAAACAACAAAGTAGTCATCTATTCTGTCTTTAGCAGTGCAGAGGTTGTTTCGCTTTAACACTGAATAATTCAATGAAAAGAATATTGAGTAACATATAAACGTTTTGCAAAATGATGTAATCTTTGTATTAAGGGACTAAAAGGGGGGGGGGGGATTCTTAACAGAGAAGCTTTGGGATCAAAAGTTTTTAATAATATTTAGACAAACCGTTTTATACCTTTATAATGAGATTGTATCAATGAAATAAACAAACAAAAATATAAATGTAGAGTATTTCTGTATTGGTAATCAAATATTCATCAATAGAAAATTATACGGAAATAATGCTTTTAATAACCAATTTGATAATTATCGAGTATAAATTAGGAACACCCCTTCTGAGTATTGCTTTGTGCATTCTTCTAAACATATTTTTTATACATAAGTCTAATTATTGTTAGTCATATGAACAGAGAAAACAGATACTTTCTCCTATCATTCAATCTGATTAATAGTTTATCGTGCTTGATTTAACAATAAATAAATAAAATGTGAAAGTGTGAGTCGTCATCATATGGTTTCATTTGATAAAGTGGATTAAATCCTATTTCTTACCGAATTGATTTATCTTGAGTGCATTTAAATAAAAAGGATTCTCCAATTTCAAACTCTCGCAAAATAAAAACCTACTAACATATTTCTTATGATTGAAAAAGCATGTTAACAAGAAAATTGTTATTATAAAAAAAGAGAACTATAAGAAAAAAGATGTTAAGGAAAGAAATAGTAAACACAGTAGCGCACACAGGAATTCTCAAGGGGGGGAGAATCCAAGGTCGAAAGTCTACTATTCTCGTATCATGCTCCAATGCGCCACCCAACATATTCTTTTGATTTTTACGCGATTTTCGGGAACAAAAATCAGTATAAAGTAAATTACTGAATGACTAATTAGCATTAATTAATAAAATTAATTATTAATAACCAATACTTAATTAAATTTTACGTACTATATACATAGGATTATAATCAATTGAAAAAAAAATCAAGGGCTTGGGGGGAGAGGGTCCGGATCCGAGGACCCCTCCCTCCCTTTTGTGTGCGCCACTGAGTAAACATCAGCCTCCAGAGGCGCACATAAGGGAGGAGACCGGTTCCGAACCCCCCATAGCCTTCGATTTTTTTTCCTATTGATTATAATCCATATGTATATAGTACGTAAAATTTAATTCAGTATTTGTTATTTATGATTAATTTTATTAATTCGTACTAATTTATTTGGTTATTAATTAATTTTTTTACAGTTTTTTGTTCCCGAAAATCGACAAAATCAAAAGAATATGGTAAGTGGCGTAATGGTGGACTTTTGACTATGCCCCTCCCCCCCGAAAAGTTCATGTGTGCGCTACTGTCAGCCACATTAAATAATTAGTAATTAAGCGCCAGTTCTTCAAATCTAGGTTAGCAAACAATACAATTTAAGTTTCTACAATGTAAAACAATGACAATTTCTAAATATATCTATATTTTTTATTTCCTTCACAATACGACACAACATTCATGGTGCTAAAATAATAAACTGGCTCAACACCATTAAATAATCAAATGCAAACATTTGCATATGCACATATGTTTATAGCACAAATACATTTCCACAATATCCATCAACACTACGCAGCATAATCATTAACCAACTGAGGATGCATGCCTCACATTAATTAGAAAAAGCATACGCCACACATCCCCCTTTTAGAATCTCAATCATCAAGTGTTGATGACGAGAGAAATTCAACCAGGAATCAGAGCCTCCCTCTGCGTAACCACTAAGATCCAGGATTAATGAATCAGGATAGGTTGATTTGGCACGTAACCCCCCCCCCTCCCTCACATTTACCCTTTTCCCCCTTAAACATCCCTCCCCCTCCTCCTAGATGCAAAGCACTCCGGATATTGCTGGAGTCTTCACTCACAGAATCAACACACAACTATACAGTATTGTGTCCAGCCGAGTCCATTAGCTCCAATCAATCGCTCCCCTTGGTATTGTATCGGCTGCAATCACAAGCATTCCGCGTGCACGTCCTGCCTCCCCCCATCCCGGAACAATCCCCGGATGAAAAGAGAAGGGGGGTGGATAAATTAGGCGGATGACGCAACAGATGCCTCTACCAATCGGGATTCGCGCACATCAGTGTGGACACGCAATACTTCAATTACGAATTTTTCTTCTCTTTCGTTCTTCGTATCGAATCTACTTTATGAAATAAAAGCGATGACTTATATAAGTAAGAGTAAAAGTAAGTATGCCGAGGGGACTGTAGGGGGAGGGTGTTGTATGTTAAATGGCATGAAATGTGGGGGATGTGTGTGATTTTTCAATCACGCGCGTTTTGTAAAGTTCGATCCTCATCTACCGTTTTTCAAGTTGAACGATTTTTTCGTAGAAGGTAAGGCAAGACATAATGGATGGGTGATTTATGATCCTTTAAAAAAATAAATTGAAATGGTTTCTCCGCTCCATTTTTTATTTATTTTTTTTATAATTTCGCTGATTAAATTTTCCTTTCTTTTTTTACATTAGACATTCGAATTAATAATATATTTTTATAAAAAAGGATTCATTCTTTTAAGATTTTTTAAAACAAGTTTCTTTATTGCGATAATTTATGAATGAGTTCATTAAAAAAAACCGACTTTGATGCTCTATTTTTGGGAAGCTTATAGTTGCAACAAAATATACATAATGGTTTGAATCTTGTGACATAATTTTTAAGAATGAAACAGGAAAAATTAGACTAAAATAAATGCCTAAATTATGCAAATTAGTATATCAACCGCATAAATATTTGCGACGCGTTAACAGGTCCATTATTTAATCTAACTGTAACAAGATATAACTGAATTTTAAAAAAATTCATAATTAATAAAAGGAGAAAACAGTTATAAAATTTTCATCTGTTATTTTTATGGGGATTTAATGTTGCATACTTACGTTTCACATTATTTAGAGAAATCACAAGGTGTAAATATTCCACTAAGTTAATATATAATTCATTGTGTATTCCGCTAAAAATCATGCGCAAATAAAATTTAATTAGTTTGTTGTAAACTAGATCCTTTTCGGCGAAAAAAATGAGTTACATTAAGAAAAAAAAATTAGTTTTATGTAATTTCCCCTATCATTACATCATTAATGAAGAGTTTTTATAAGAAGCAAAATCATCATTATCATTAATACATTTATAAAAAGATATTTTCTTTTATAAATATGTACTATAGTTTTGTTCATTAAAACGTCAGCATTGTTTTAATTTTGAATTTATAATGTGTTCAAATAATCTAAATATATCACTAACAGTAACGTACACAGACCTCTTTTATGGGGGGGGGGGAAGGAATTTTTATAAAAAACCCGTAGACGATTGATTGATTGAATAATAACGTCGCACTGTTCAGCTACACGAGGGCTTTTGGCGACGGACCACGTAATTTTGAACCATGGTCAAGTGACGTGAACGACACCTGAGCTGGCACCCCCCTCTCCTAACTACACGTAGACGAAAGCACCAAGGGACCTCACCTATTCTCTATGGTAAAAATTAAAAATTAATTGATCTTGGGGGGTGAACCCCTAACCCCTTTGTGTACGCCACTGGTTATTGACTACATTTTCATCCACAGTCAATTAGAATGAAATAAAGCCACTTTTTCTCGAAAAATTTCAAATAAATTGTGATAAAAACATTATACTTTTAAAAAATATTACATTTTTTTTTTAAAAAAAATTCTTATACATTTATTAAATTGCAAGAGATTTTTTTTTTTCCTCACTCAAATCTCTAAACAAGGTCAGAAAGGATTCTAAAAAAAAAAAATCTCGCACAATTTAGCATATAAGTTTTCTAAATTATAATTATTCTTTCAAGAAATAGTCATATAATTGGAACTATACTTTAACTTACGATTGAAAAACGAACAAAAGTAATCATCCAAACGGTGTTAATTTTTTTTTCTCTCACTCTCTATTTAAAAGGTCTCATTTACCCCAACTCAGGTAAAGCGTCATAGACCTTCCCCATTGTAGAAGCAAACCGTCCAGCCGAGCCAAGCGTGAGAACGGCTCCGTCGACGGAAGTGCCCAGCCCGCCTTTACTGCCTCGGGGGTTGACACTTCCGCCGAGGACTGGGGAAGATCCTCGTCCCCAGCTAAGGTCACATTCAAATCCACCCCTCCACAGACACAAAAAAAATCGCTTGCCACCTCCCCTCCCCCTTTGCCTTCTTCCTTGGATGTTTTTCTCCTCGGTTTGAAGATTGTATTTTATTGGTTAATTTTTCCCTTCTTTTTTCCCCCCCCCCCTTCTTTTTGTGGAAAAGTAATGACGTAGGCGTGGGGAAGAAGATACCACACTTACCTGGTTGGCGACAGGTAGGATACATAAAAAATAGTATGTGGTATTCTGTCTCTGTCTGAAAGTAGGTATTGTTACTAGCGTGGGAGTCATCTCTCTGATGGAACTGAGGTTTGAGGGTTTTTCTTGTAAATAAAGAGCAATTAGAGCGCAATCATGCTTAACTATCGGAGTCATTATGGTATTTAGATATGAAATAAAATATATAATAAAATAAAAGTAAAAGAGAATATTAATGACAACTATAAAAAGTTCAATTCGATCAGTTTTCTGGAAAGATCACAGCTGGACAAAATGGAGACCTATTAGAGAAAGATTTGCGTTCAAAACAAACCAATCATTGTAAAAGTAAAAATAAATAAAACAAAAAAAATTACAAACCTCCAGCCAAACAGTTGATTATTTTTTCCTAAAAAATGTTACAATTCAAAGCTTTAAATATTTATTCTATAAATTAACTTATACATAATATATTTCAATTTTATTTTATTTTGTGGCGGGGCTTTATCGCGCCTTTCACTAAAATCCTCTTGGGGAATCTTTGGGGCCAGAATGGCATTTCATTCCATTCCCAAGAAAACGCGATATGCAGATTAGGAATGATTATATATATTGGAGCTTTAGCATTCGCGAGAGTTTTAGGGGAGTCTTAGAAGTCTGAGGAGATCTTAGAAAGTCTTAGGAAGTATTATAAGAACCATATAGAAGTGGGTTCGAAGCCAGAAGGTTGCCTCCCTCTCTCAAAATATATAAGTTTTTCGCGAGGCTGTAATAAATTTATTATGTTTTATTGCAACAATGCCACCGTTCAAGATAACTCGCCAAGTTGGCAACCCCGATTTCGCATGTGTCGTACGCGCTGAACTGGCAACCATGTGCTTCGTTTCATATAATGGAGCTAATACGGTTGCGATAGTACATTATTGCTAACTCGCAGAAAAATATCGCAACAATTGCCTGGACTGGAATCGTTGCGTAAGAAGAAATGTGTTGTCTCATACGAAGACTTATTAACAATCAACGTAACTAAATATTCAACTTTCCAGGATGCTGCAAGAGCGGCAGGTTTTATCAAAATTTGAGGACTTTATCAATGAAGTGTTAATGATGCAGTTTAAGTGAAGAATTTGACAAAGGAGCCAAGAACGAGTTTTACAATTTGAGCAATGCGTATGAACAGTCGTATTATTTGTATAGTGGGGGTTGGTCCGCCGTTAGACAGACAAGATACAGGTTATGTTACAATAATATTACATCAGAATAAAAGTATTTAGTTGCAAATAAAAGATATGCACATAGTATGCTAAATAATTAATGTAATGTAGTATCCATTAAATATCATGGTAGTTAAATTTCAAAAGGATTTTAAATGTAAGTGTACATAAATATACATTGTTTTTACGTTGTCGAAGTGATATGTTAAAGCTCGATTACGTAAGTTTGGAAAGAGAACTAGTTAGACAAGAAAATTTAAGATTTTTAATTTATTCTTCATTTTTCCTTCTAGAAACATTAAAGAAAATAAAATATCAAAAATGTTGGAAAACACGTTGAAGGAAATAACCTTTCCTCATTTAGAGAATTCAAAAGATTAAAAGAAAGGAAATTTATAATTTATTTCAGTTTTGCACGAATACTACAATAACTTTTTCATTCATATGTAATATTTATAGATTGCATCAAACAGCCTATGAAGTATCTGGAGGAGAAAAAAAGTTAACTAAATATAGGACTCTTACGTAAAACACTGGAAATTAATTTCTGTAAGAAAGACAAAAAAAACCCAAAAATATGTTTCTGACCACGAAATACTACGAAACAATGCAGTCTAGCAAAGAAAAAAAAATGTTCAAAGAAAAGTAAATAAAAGAAAAACAAATTCGGTTCAGTCACTCTTGGCTCAAGACATCTTTGGGAACATCACTTAAAAAGGGCAGATTTGAATATTTACAAATTACATCCAGGGACGTTTTAAGGCATAGACCAACTGTGGGCCCGGGCTTAAAGTCTCGGTTCGTTCTCGACTCTGTCTTAATAAGATCATGATCCGGTCCCTTTTTAATGATCAAGTATTATCCCTGTACATATTTCTCCGAAAAACAGGGAATTTTAAACTGCACGTCTACTGGCAAAAGTAGTAAGTCTGTATTATTATGGAATGACCATTGTCCATGTCTCGCCTTAGGCCTAATACAATAAAGAATCCTTAAACTCATTTAGACAATATGCGACCATCGGTCAAGCCGGTTTGTGCCTAGGTTTTTAAGATTGTTTGTCGTGCATATTTATTCGTTTCAAATAAACTATTTGAACGAGTATTTGACAATGCATGCTATATACTATCTACTTTTAAAGATTTGAGGCAGGGCCTACTTTTGCATAGGGGCCCAGGGCCTCACAGTCTTAAGATGTCCCTGATTACACCGCCAACCAATTTTGCCAAATCAAAACACGTCGCCAAATGCTGTTATCTCATTATTCTGATTACTGTAATCGAACGTAACTTGGCTGCATGCGTATCGTGGGATTCGGTGACGTATTTTGTTTTCACGAAATTGATCCAGATATTTACCCATATTTGTAATCAAGTTAATAATCGCACATGTTGAATTAAATAAAACCTATTATAAATACTATACACAATTAAAATTTAAAAAAAAATACTAATAGCACATATTTGATAAAACGTTACGAATAATTCAAAATTCACACACAATGCTCGTTTTCATAAGTAAATCTGAGAGATCTTATGAAAGTCACGAGAAAACACAGTATATTCTTTGAATAGGAGAATATTTCAGATGAAATGAAATTCCAAAACTAATTAACATTTTGACATCGACTTGAAACCGTATTCACTTGCATTTCTCATTTTATTTTGCAAACTTCGCTGTATCTGATTCCAAGGGGCGTGACTTGTCAAAAATGGCGGCTTCAGCATATTCAGGAAACTTTCCAAGAGCGGATGAAATGCTGAGGATTTTGAGTCAGAAACGAATATTTAATTTTTAATGTAAGAATAAGAACGTACTCCGTCTTTGTATTGACTTCATCCAGAGAAAATAAGGAGGTGGATAACACAAGAGATTTTAGAATGAAACACATCAAGATACCCCCCCCCCCCTCTCTTTTATTGCAGCAGATGCTATTTCATGTTGGAAATAATTGAAGTTTCAATTTGAATTCAAAATCCAAAAAATGGTTTCTACAATAAGACCTTCGTTAGTTAAATGCCAATATCGTAAATAGAAAATGGAGCGTAGATTGAGATTAAACACTACTATTGACCACAATCGGAAGGAAGCACGTTCACATTAACCCTTTAACTGTCAAGTTATTTTGATGATTTGGGTACACAAATTGTCAAATTTTTTTGAAACAAACTTCTAACCTCTAACCTTTGAAGTCTTCAGTAAAGTGCTGCCATCTATTGAATTGAGCGCACATTAAATTTTCCCGAGAATCAGTCGGGTTTGACAAAGAGATGAAGCCGAAATAAACGCGTCTCCCAATATATATTCGGGTAAAACACTACGATGCACTCAAAAAAAATTACCCCGAGTAACACTCGGGCGTGACATTTCCGAACACCAGTGCTGTGCCCGAGATAATCTCGGGCATGACAGTTAAAAGGCTATTGCTCGATTGGTTTATCATTGTAGAAACGGAAGCAACATGAAAGCAGTAGGTAATGGACCCCGTAATATTGAACAATAATCAAGTAAAGAGGATGATTGATATCTTAGCTGTGTTTCTCCATATCACCACACGCCAACGTGTGATACATTTCACATCAGCCAGTGGCGTAATGTACATTCCACATCGCAGGGAGAGCAGGATTTTAGGGCAGGAATGGCAAACAAGTGACACGTGACACAATATTTTGGGCATGCCAGCAATCAAAATGGTTTGCATTTTATTTCAAAATAACAAAATTCAAGATGAAATATTGCGAATAAACACGAGTGATCGGTCGCGAGGAGCACACTTGTTTGTTATTGTCTCATAATTATTGCCTTAGTTACATCTTGGACTACAGTTGCTTATGATGTAAGATTTGTCTACGCATAGCATAGTCCAGGGATGGCGAACCGTTGGCACACGTGCCATTGATGGCACGCGGCACAATATTTTGGGTACGATCAACCGCATTGATTCTTCATTCAAGGAATTTTCAGTGAGATTTTCTCAGCTCAAAGAATTATCAGAAACGCACTTAAGTTTATTATATACCCTGTCGTGACATCATTTGATAAACTGAACTTGTCCCAATTCGATTGGTTGGAAATTGAAGAATCTGAAATGCAATTTATTAATTTCTAGTCTAGTTCAATATGGATTCAAAAATTTATTGAAACCAAGAAAAAGTTAGAATTGATTGAAACAAAAAGATTAACAAGCAATATAAGTAAAAATGCCAGTAACGAAATTTTGAAAACATTAAATTTTCTATTCCAGATACGTTTAACTGTTTGAAGAAGTAGGCTCATGCTATTTTAGCCATATTTTAATCGATCTATGCCTACGAGTCATTATTTTTAGAGATGAATAACATTAAAGACTCACTAAGAAACCATTTGGCAGATGACTCCGATTTAGCATGCATTCTGCTAAAAGTAACACACACACATCTTACCCAATCCTAATATAATTTACTTGTCATCTAATCTGCAAAAGCAGAAGTCACACTAATGTTACTTTATATAACTTGAATTACACGTTTAACTAAAACATTTACTACTATTAAATACAAAATGTATTTTTCTGTAGTAAATAAGCGTTTTGTGTTGTTAGTAGTTTTATTATTTTCCCAATAATCATGAGTTAAAATTATTTGACGGCACATCTATACCTCATTAAGCATTTTTTAGAAAAAATGGCACGTTGATCTATAAAGGTTCGGCACCCCTGGCATAGTCAATTTGGTCGACACAACTGTATTTTTAAGTTTATTTGCGTTATATGTACGATTTTTAAATGTTATTTAACCTGGCTAGTTCAGCAAAAGAACAAAAAGTGCAAGATAGTAAATGTAACAGAAAATTTCACACTGTGACTTTAGAAATATTGTATGATTAGTAAAGGTGAGACAAGGTTTGTGTTTTATGTTCTGAAACAGTAGTATACAGAACAGTGTATATAAAAACGACATTTTGAGACAAATCACAAATCCTCTTGTTAAAAAAGTGAACCACGGCAAAAGTAATTAACTGCTTAGAAACCATTTGGCAGATGACTCTAATTAAGCATGCATTCTACTAAAAGTAACATCTTACAATCCTAATGCAAGTTATTTGTCATCCACACAATCTGCAACAACAGAAGTCACTATAATGTTTCTTTAATTCGAATTACACGTATAACTAAAACATTTACAACTATACAGTACAAAAGGTACTTTTTCGTTGTAAATAAAGAGCTTTGAATTGTTAGTATTTACTTTTCTTATTTTTCCAATTATCACAAATCAAAGTTATTTGACAGCACGTCTATAACTCATTAAACACTTCTTAAGAAAAAATGGCCCGTCGATCCATAAAAGTCCGCCACCCCTGTTCTAGGGGGCCCAAAGCCCGACGGACCTCGTAATTTAGAACCCATCCTCTCTTAAATTTCATACCACGCCAACGGGAGAACTTTGAGTAAGTGTTTATTAACGTCGATTAGAAAGCAACACCAAGGCTTCTGTTGAGGAAAACCGGAGCTGGGCGCTGCCTTCTCCAAACTACCATACTACTCTAACGGGATGTCCTTGAGCTCGATAGATTTAAGTTGCATCAGTCTTCTCTACACGGCGGGTCTTCAATGGCACCAGGATTCGAACTTATGACACTCCAGCTGCGAGCTCGAGCTCAAGACCACTAGGCTACCACGGCCACAGGACAGATTTAAAATGCATTCTACACAGCGGGTCTTCAGTGGCATCAGGACTCGAACCTTCGACTCGAAAACGACAGCCAAGAGCTCGTGACCATGACCACTTGGGTACCATGGCCCCATTAAAAAGCATCATTGCGATATAATAAAAATGATCACAAATTAATCATTAATGAAATAAAATTAGATATCTATTAATAACAACTTCATTAATATTCTAATCCCACATGAAATATTTTAATTCTCGAAATAAACATTAACATTCCAAAGAAAATGGTTTTTATATTCACAAATTAACACATCCCGCCCACTCCATCAAATATAATTCACTGAACTTGAATTATATTACACCTAACACATTATCGGACATAATACTTTCTTTATTTAAAAAGTAATTCCACTGTGTTGTATTCTTTTTAAAGTACCGTGACTTTTATTTTCGCGCATTCTTTTCTTTAATAAAAAGAACCTCTGGCGTAGGTCGAATGGCTTGCGGAGGTGGTAGGACCATCATTGATTCCGAGATTCGAGAATGAATGGAAACTAAAGAGAACCCTACTGGGAAAGGAGGAAAATCGATCAAGTGTTTCCTTTTTAAGGTTTGATTCAACCCACCAAAGCTCACTTTTTTTCCCCCCAATTTTTAATCTAGTTTTCCGGAAAAGATCGATAGGTATAAAGACTCGTTAATAAACTAAGGAATTAATGTTTTTCAAAATTAAACTCAAAACAAGCTGTTTGTACTCTTTTTGTTCATTATGTCCATTGAGTTCACCGAAAATCATTTGTTCGATTTATATTGCATGCTAATGAACACTATGTTACTGAGACACATTTATACATATTAATCCCTGTAGATGAATAATTTTTAAAAAACCGATTCCTGTAATTACTGGAAACGGAACGCTCATATTATACAAATATAATTGCATATAAATAATAATAAAAAAAGGCCTAGTGGTCGAGTGGTAGCGTATCGCGCATCCGCACCCCAGGTCCGGGTTCTATTCTCGGGCTGGGCTAAGTCCCTACTACAGTGGTCTATAAATGAGTACTAAGCTTGCTTCGGGACAAAAACACTGGGGGTCTCGCTTCAAACTGACCACCTGATCGGGACATCTGCTCATGCACCTCAGCGCCCAATGGCCGCGTATACTAGGATGGGCACAGTAGGCCCTGACCCTCATGGGATTTTGCGCCACTGAGCTTGAGTTTTATACATAAAAAAAATAGAATCAATAATCAACAGTCAAAGTAAAAATACTATTATTTATTTAAGTGTCAGGACTTATTTTTCGAATTTTAAAAACATTTTTAGGCACACATTTTTAATTTTTTTTAAAAAAAAATGAATAAACATTTGTTTTATTTTTACTTTATTTTTCTTTCTTCAGACATTTGTTAAGAAATTTCATAATTTTGAATTTTTCTAGGACTAAAGCAACATCGTCTATTGACGATGTATCTAATAATTTTGAATCAAAATCAAATCATAGGAAACACAAATAAATTACGAGAAGCTCACACATTGAAGCACTTTGTATGTTTTCAAAAGTTTTCTCCTAATGTCATCTATGCAGCGAGAAATTATG
>BMAV01006321.1:226346-240991 GCA_019973955.1 Trichonephila inaurata madagascariensis
TATATCAAACAGTTACATTTGATTTTACTATAATAAATTACTTTAATAAATTCTGAATTGCATTATGTATATCCTTTACTATGGATGGTACATAATTCTCTGTGTGTGCGACTTTCGTTTCTCCACCTTTTCTGTTTGGAGTGCCCAAAAAGCAAGAGACAGTCAGAGATGTTTTTTTAAAGTTTTAAAAAAATATTCCGGGCGGTTAAGCTAATGGGCAATGTATATTTAATCTTTTGTGAATTACAGCACAATCAAATTTCAACAATGAGTAACGAAAGATCAATTCAAAAGGAACACCGTGTCAAGAAAATGACAACTGTAATATTTTAAACATTATTTGATCATTGCATAATTATGTTATTTAAACATTATATTATCTGTGTGTGTATGCATAAAAAATAATGAAAACAATAATAATAATTCATTCTGTTTTAAATGTTCACTCCAATAAATGTTTTTTTGTTTCCAAATTTGATATAAAGGTACATATTTTTATGTGCGGCCCGCGAGATTATTATGTTTTTCCGAAGTGACCGCAAGGTTTATTTTGAAAAGCGAGTAAATGCCGTAAAATCCGATGTATAACGCGCACCTATACTTTCAAGCTGCATTTTTTTTAGTTTTTAGATGAATTCGCCGAATAACGTGCACCCCCTTTTTTACGAAAGAACCTGAATTGTACAAGTGCAATGTTCTTATATTTTGAAGTCATTCATTCGAGGTATTAACCCAGACTTATGAAAAGATGGTATATTCTAGAACTACAACCCTTTAAGTTCATTAGGTATGTCGTTTCTTTTAAATAAACAGTATTCTGATCAATGTGTAGAAGTCTAATTCTTTTTATAATTACTCCTTTATTTACTTTTGAAGCTATAATTTTCATACCAGGCGTATATTGCACGCACCCTTAAATTTCGATTTCATTTTTTTTATTTAAAAGGGCGCGTTACACGCCGGATTTTACGGTAGTTCGAAAATTACATTTAAAAGAATGCTCGGTTGTCATTTTCCACTACTATCTATGAATTTTTCGAATACGTTTTTTCTTTTAGCAAATTATAAACGGCTGCAATTGAAGAGTCAGTAGAAAAATGTCTTCATTGTTTTTTTTTAAACAACACATTAGGCTAAACAGCTAAATTCATGACAGTCACGTGATTGAAGCAACCACGTGTTCTCCATTGAATTCATAAGAGATATTAGATTTGTACTTGCTCTATTACTTGTGTAAATTTAGATAAAATTTCAAATTTGATAATTTAGTGAAGATGTTTTTAAAAAAAATTCTTATATTATCTGAGTATTTTTAAATAAGGTGCATTTATGTTAGCCTTAGTGAGTTATTATTAATTACAAACATATACTTTAAAAAAAAGTTTCTGTAAAAAGCAAAAGTTGGCAACAAAGAAGAACATGAACTGATTGGTTGGAAATACGAACTGCAATTATCGTGTGACTACGACGTCACATTGACTTTTTTCACCACTTTCAATGTCAACCGGAGAAAATTTAATCTCATTAAAAAAATGCATCTAAACAGTTTCCACAGTAATTTATACTCCGACGAAACACTGAATGTTAGAAAACTCAATACATTCAAAACAATCGCTTATTTACTACACAGGCTAAAAATTATCTCAATGAATACTTTCAACATGATCGTTAACTTCATCAAAGTACGACGAATTAAATGGGCAGGTCACGTTGTCAGAATGGACGAAAAACGCGCACCACTAAAAAAACCTTCAATGCCCAACCAACTTGCGCACGGAGAAAAAGGCAGCCCAAATCTAAGATGGATTGATTGATGGACTAGAAAAAGATCTCCTAGTTTTGAAAACTAAAATTTGGAGAACACTAGCAGGAAGAAGGCTGCTTGAGAAGGCCAAAGCCCACCCTTAGCTGTCGAGCCATTGAGGAAGGAAGGAAAGATACTGTAACATAAATAAACGATGTTAAAATTACTTTTGATAAATGGGTTATGTAAATATCGTAGATTTAAATATATATATTTGCCTAAAATATAGAGTATGAATACTTTGAAAGCCTTTTTGAGGACCTTGCATTTTGACACATCTTATTTCTTAGAAATATCCACCTTCATAAAAGTGAAAATTCATTTAAGGAAGGTATAAAAACGTATTTAAGAAAGATTTCGGAAGACTCCCACATTCCGCCTCTTTATAAAATAAAGCACGAGCTTTTCACATGCAATTTTTTCATGTTTCATAAACGATAAGCTTTTTCCTCATAGTGAAAATAAAATTTAGTTTTTACAATTTTATATGTGACTATGGTCTCCTTTTCTATTTGAACATCCAAGCTATTTTTTGATTGAAATCAAAACACGTTCTACAATCTTTAATTAATCTTAAAGTCTCTTTTTTCCCCAGGATTAAAAATAGCAGTTTGTACCTGCAAGAAGCTTCGTTCCATTTTGTTGCAAAACAATGACAGTATAAAAGATGAAAGTAAAGATCTAGTATTACACCTACAGAAGAGAGAAAAGGGTTCAAAAACAGATTGTCCTGCTTGTCCTAAAGTTCATCCTCAGGTATTCTGCATGTTGCCCAACAGCAGCGTCTGAAAGGCAGCAACCCAGAACTAACGACGCTCAAGAATCACTCACCAGTATCATTGCAACACGCCAGCAAGACATGATGCAAAAGGAATCATGTTGAAGATGATATTGCTCTGCGTGGTGAATAATTTTCTCGTAACTCCTGGCCAACGACTGACAGTATTTTCCAAGCGCGCTATCCTGTTAAAAAGATGGGAACAAAAAGAGATGTAGAATGACGAAACTAGTTTCCTTCCCTCGATGAAAACAAGGCACAGCAGTTTTCATTAAATAAAAAAGATCCCCTTTTTTTTAACTCTCTTTTTCCTAACATAGATGCAGTCACGATCTTTTATGATTACGATAAGTTTTTCGTCTTCGCAATAACTCAAATTAAACGACTACAGGACGTAGACCTCCACCGACAAATGAATCTTGGGGTCGGTACTAACAGGGTTATTATTCTCAGACAGTCTTGTTTGCTAAATGTTGTAAAAGGCAAAGGAAAGATTTGCATGTTATTTCGCCGGGTTTCAACACATCCGCTAGGCAGATTGCGTAGGATGGTTCAAATATATTGAATTCATTTATTTTTGTTTTTCTGTGGGTTAGTGCGTTCCTTCACAGATCAACAAATTCATTTTTTTTTTTTTTTTTTGTTAAAATAATTCCATTTTTATTTCTCATCAGAGAAATACAGGTATATATGCCAAAACTTAAATCATTTTCGGGAATACGGGTTTCGCAAGTAATTTTCTTGTTAATTTTCATCATATACCATTTTTAACACACACACACACACACCCCGGCGAACTCAGGTTTTGGGCCCCAAACCCAAATACATACTTAGCTTCAGTCAAACTTTGACCACCCCGCAATGCGCGGTTGTACGTTACGCCACTGCAAGCAATAATTTTAAGCAATAATGTACAATTTTTTTCAACTTTCGACAAGGGACATACCCATGTCCTCTATTATTCAATTTCTACTATTAGCTCGCTCGCTCTCTCTCTCTCTCTCTATATATATATATATATGAAATAGATTGAAGTAGTGTTGGCCGGAGTGGAAGATTACCAATTTTGATTTAGTAATGACGTCTTCAGAATAGCTTTACCTCCTTTATTATGAGTACACATCAGCAGATTAAAGCACAATTACGTTCTATTTTCATATTGAGTAGACAGCGGCATTTTGGAGGACACAACACAAAGACAAAAAAAGCAGCAAGTATTTTCAATCTTAAATTATGGTGGCAAGCAGAGAAAGAGAGCGCGATTACATCAGATTTTGGTGTTTATATACCAACAGTGCACAAGCACGTGACTATTACGTAATAGTAGTTCTGATTGGCTAGAATGCGCGGGATACGGAAATCGGCTTAGCTGATTACGATTAAGATTACAATGTTTATTTTAGATTACAATGTTTATTACCTAAGAATTAAAAATTATTTATGGATCATTAAAGAGTTAATTAAAAGTATGTTAGAGGGAATTATTACATTTATATATCTTGTTCAAATTTTTAATCGTTAATAAAATACTTTCTATTTATCCCATCAAGTTCGAATAAATTTTTTTAAACTTGTAGTGGATGACACTTGATGTTAATAGAGTTTTTCCAAATATTAATATTAATTCATTAATTTAATTTAATTAATTACCGGTTTTGATGCCAACTTAGATTCGTCTCCATTGTTGTAACAATGCAACTGTTAAAACAAAGACAAAAGTTGGTGTCGAAAACCTGTTTTTCAACCAAACTAGCCAAACCGGGTGTGCATTGTTACAACAATGCAGACAAATCATGTTCTTTTTTCAATTCCTACTATTAGTTCACTCTCTCCCTACATATATATTTATTTGTATACATCTTATTCACATTTTCAATCGTTAATTAAATACTTTCTATTCATCCATTCAAAGTAGGAATTGAATTAAAAAAAATTTTTTGTATTACTTGTTTTTTTAACTTCAAAACAGAAATATCCTAGTTTGGCAGTTTTCTAAATAGTTTATTATAAAATTTAACACGTAAAATTAATACTGAAAAATGGTACATTAAAACTTTATAAATAATTTTGAAGCAGTTAGCATGAATATAATTGGGATGAGATTTGAAGAAGCTATATTTTCTTAGTAATTTACTTGCAAAGTATTTCCATTACAAATGCACCAGAGCAGCGAAAGGAAAATAAATTAGTCTGAAAAAAGCAATGATTTAAAAATAATTAGATTTTATTACTCAAATATATTTTACAGTTCAAAGGTGGGTTGGGCTTTCTTTTGAGACTTAAAGAGCATAAAAAATATAAAATGGTTATTTTTCATACAATAATCAAAGAGATAAAATTAATTACAAATATTAAAACAGGAAAATAATTTCCAATTTCTCATTAACAAATATATCTGAAAATAAATCCAATGATTTTCAACTTAAAACTCAGAGCGTAGACAAAGAACTGGTTTGAACAACAAAACTCCATTTTCACTCCTTTATACAATACAAAAATATTTCTTTTGAAAGATAAAGAAATTAACTGCCTCACTTTTTTTGAACTTACTTGAATTCCCGGTAAATTAAAATAACCAACGTTTACTGAAACACACATGAAATATCGATTGAAATAGAAATCTATACAACTTTTTCGCTTGCGCATTTTTTTTTTTTTTTTTTTTGAGAAAACTCTCCTTTAAGTCAGTTTTAATCCAAGAAAATTCAGCTATTTATGTTAATCCGTTAAATTGGAAAATTCATAGTTATTAAAAAATGTCATTAAGTGTTTAAAAGTGCTTTAAAGATAACACGCATCTGTAATATCGTCAAATTACCCGTCAACATGTTTTTCTTTCATATATTCACTTTCTTCCCAAAGAAAAACGAATATATCCGCTTCTTTAGCATCCCTTTGTTAAATTTAGCAAAAATTTAATGAATTCTTTTTCGAGTTTCGATAAATAGATGGGTTATATTATAGTTTATCATTTTAGTTGCATTATAATTCACGAAGTACATCGTTTAATGTAAAATTATTACATGAGACAAAGGTTCTTTACTTTTTTAGAATTCAACTACAACTCTACTCGGTCACATATATGACAATTAAGTAAGTTATTTCATTAAAAAATCAGGGAATATAATTTGATTTACGACGAAGGAAAAAATTTTTTTAAATGTTTAATACATCAAGAAAAAATGACAAAATGAACCGAACCTTTTTTTACTATAGTCAATCAAACAAGGAAAAATAAACATATTTAAAATTCTCAAAATATGTACGAAAATAAATCTAATAATAATGAAAAATTAACCCCTTTACTGCCACCGGCGTATATATACGTCTCGTTCAAGCGGTGCTTTAAATATCCCAGACGTATATATACGTTTTTTTTTTTTTTTTTGAAAAACGATCCTTTTCTTAGCGCTGCTTACAGTAAAACTATTCTGATGAATTTGGAATGCAATAAAATGACCTTGACAGTGTTTGAGAAGGTTTTACTTATTTCAGAGAAAAGTTTGCTTCTTTAAGCCTTCTCTTTTTCCTCCAATGCACAGTATTATACGCGCAGTACCACCATATTTCACAAGGGAGCGAATCGCGTAAATTTAATCGACAGTTAAGAGGTGAATGAATCAACAAAACTTAATACTTCCAATGTATAACCCAACTTCATCACTTAATAAGAATCCTAAATCTATAATAAATAAAAATCCAGCCTAGATTTTTCAACCATGATCCTTCCAACTCCAGCACAAACATTTCTTGGAACAGCAAGGAAGAGAAACTGAAAAATTCACTCAACACTAACAGACCGACATTCACTAAAATTATTCATGCCTTTATCAGTTGGGGTGTAGAAGGGTATGGGCGATGTGAACACACAGTCTAGACATTATTACACATTGCTTTTTACGATAGATAAGGAGACAACATCACGTAAAAATGTCTCGTTTGCAGCAATCTTTGAGTTTACATTCGAACAGGCACTGAAGGATCATTTTTTTCCCTCTCGAGACTGAAACTAAAGGATAAAAATATTTCAGGCATTTTGGTTGAGGCAGAACATGTACCGTATATTTCCGAATTTTAGCGGAGAGTCCATTTTTACTTTCAAATTTTACTCAAATGTGAAAACATGTTTGTACGTTGAATGGAAGAAAATTCCTGAAATTCTCAAAGATGTCGTCAAAAGGGTGAAAATGTTGCTAAGCGGATGGTATATTTTTCCAATCAAAATGCTGCAAAGTAAAACGCCAGACGCCAACGACGATCATTTTATTTCTGGTAGCCATATCTGGAGCTAACACATATTTTCCATTCATTTGTTATTTTGCACACTATCTGTGCTAGGTACACCTTCTACGCCATTTTTTTTTAAATTCGAGGGAAGAGAAATTTGAAGACGACACGTGATTGTCGCCCTATGTGTTTGATGTTTGGAAAAAACTCATTACACACATAGATCATATTCATTCAGACATTTCAATGAGTGAATGTTAATTTTACGAGCTATTCAGAAACTCGGATTTAGGCACTGACTTTGAAGGATTTGTGACTCCTTTCCCGCTTTTAGAATACTAAGCACCCAAAAAACTAAAAAAAAAAAAAACTTAAAGTCGCCTGTGTGCTAGGTTAAAAACGCGTAAATCTACGTAAGATGTTTAAAAAAACCCGTTTTTCTGGACTAGCGGATCCTAATATAAGCCAACCCCTTCTTTTGAAAGTTCCAAAAAATCTTAGCTTACACAGGAAAATATACGTTATATTATAACACATATTTCTCACATTTGTGAGAAAATATTTCCCTATTAGTCAAGAACAATACTATAGAGGTTGTTAACAAATATATTGCTATATGACCTTGAAGTATGTATTTTAAATTTATAGAACATAGCCAGTTTAATATTGTTTCTTACCTGTGAGGGCCCGGGGCCAAGTAGGGAGATTTGTGCATAGCCTGATGCATGACCGGCATATTGCTATTTCTATGGTCACTCCCGTCCTTTCGATGCCGAGTCAGAATGTGTCGTCCTAAGTCTTCAGACAACTCTGACAGAAGCTCTAGAGAAACAGAGAGAAAGTTACATTAGTTTAAAATCAGTTGTAACCAAAATAAATCACGCATGTCAATGCGATTTCAATATATGTGTGTGTTTTAACAAAATGTATTTTGATTATTTTATGCTATTATATAAAGTACAGCAGTTATTCAAAGTATTTTATAGGCGGAATATTTATAAAAATTACATGAATACTCAAGAATTTTGCAGTATTTAAAGTATCCGACAACGTCCGAACCGTTATTTTGAAAAAAGCGTATAAATGAATAGCGTTTTTGACATTTAGAGTCACTTGAATTAGAATATTCGTACAAAATTAAGGAAAAAATGATATAATTTCAAAATATTCTCCTTTTATTGTAAAAATACTTCTATAATAATATTTTGCCTATTTGTATTTTGCTAAGACTTCTTTTGAATTAGGATCTTTTAAATACATAACTTAAAAGTAGATTTATTCATATTTTAGTAAGTTAAGAATAGGGAAATTTTCATTGAAAACACAGGTTATTACTTAGATTGATAGTAGCCCTGAAAACAACGTGAAATATTTTTTTCAAAAATCCTATCTGTCCTATCAAAAATCCTATCACTATTCTTCCATTAAAATTTTTTTCACTGTAATTATAGGAGTATTATCCTCAAAAAAAATTTCATACGTACAGTCCAAAGCATACTAAATAAATATAAAAATAACTTGTTTATACGTTTTTGCAAAATCACGGCACTGAGCGTAGTTCAGATACCTTAAATTTATTTTCAATATATTCAACATAATATTAAATTTATATTTTAATTTTATTATTCAATTGAAAGTATTGATATTTTTTGTATTTAATGTTAACATTTCATGTGTGCTTAGATATTCCCGTCAGTAACTAAGCACAAACTAAAAATTAAGTTCATTATTATTTATTATAGAAAAAACTGAAAATGTCCATTTTTTTTTTAATCATATTGTGTATGCAATTTTATAACTTGAGAGAAAATCCAAACTTCACAACTGATAAGTTTAAATAACACATTTTTAATAAATATAGTTGCATGGCAAAGTATTACGAAAATTGGCAAATTAATTAAATGAAATAACATGAAACAAATTAAAGTATGACAGTAAATTAAGGTAAAACAAATTAATATGCAACATTTACGTATTCGTACGGTTCTAAAAATTTTTCTAACTGTAATAAACAATTGTTGTTTAAATAAAAATATTTTATATGTAATATTCTTAGCAATTAATATCTACATTTTTATTGTAGATAATAATAATAAAGGGTCAAAATAAGAGGCGCCGTATCAATGATACCGGCCCCCAACATGTGTGGCATGACCTTTTCAAATAAGTTTTATAAATATAAGATCATTTTATTTTTCAGAAACGGGTCCCCAAAGAATTTTGATACAGGGCCTACTCAGGATTACGGTATTTGACTGCGTTCGGAACCGTGATTTTGCAAAAGCGTATAAATAGATAATATTTATGATATTTAGTGTCACTTAGATCAGAAAATGTATATAAAATTGTTTTAAGAATAGTATTACAATAAAAAATTATTTAAGTACAATATTTTGACAAAAAATGAACATAGAATGACCCATTTTCCAAATATTCTCCTTATGTGAGAAATGCTTCTATTATAATAATATTTTGCCTGTATATAGCTGAGACGTCTTTACAGAGGCTCAACTAGAATTTTTGAAACATATAACTTAGAAGTTGGTTTATCCATGTTTTACGACAACAGAGGAAAGAAATCTTAAGAAAAAAAACGCCAATAATTATTTCAATGGGTTGTAACTCTGAAAATAATGTGAATTTTTCGAAAATCATAGTTGAGCCTCTGTACAGAGGTCTGAGCTATATACAGGCAAAATATTATTATAATAGAAGCATTTCTCACATAAAGAGAATATTTGGAAAATGGGTCATTCTATGTTCATTTTTTGTCAAAATATTGTACTTATATAATTTTTTATTGCAATACTATTCTTAAAACAATATTATAATAGAAGCATTTTTCACAAAAGGAGAATAACCTTTTTAAAATCTAAGTTAATTTTTTGCCGAAATATCGTATTTAGATAAAAAAAAATTTGTCAAAATGTCCTTAAAACAATTTTATACATGTATCCTAATCTAAGTGACACTCAATATCATGAAAATTATCCATTTATGCGCTTTTTTAAAATCACGGTTCCGAACGTAATCGGATACCTAAACTACGTCACTGGTCACAATGCATTATACGTACTAACCCAGGACCCTACTAAAATAAAAACGTTTTGCTAAACGATTCAATAACACAATTATTACGTTGTATTACTTAATTTTCAATCACTAATATGATTCTCCGTGTGAGTAATGATCAAATCAAGACATTTGGAAAATTACTTTCTATAAATGTTCGACATTTCTTCTAATATTAATTCATTTCTACTTCTGGTAAAGGCTATTTCCACAGCCACCTTAATAGCAGCAAACAAACACTACAACTTTCCACAGTCCACGATACAGGATATATTAGTTTCACGACAAACGGAGGATAAGTAATAAATCTCTGGAGAAAGATTGAATTGGAGTGTCACTTATCACGTGGGTTGCTGTTGCCGACAAGTCCAACAACAAAAAAGGAATATCACAAGCCAACCTTTAAAAAAACCCGAAGGAGGATCATTATATTTAGTCTTGCAAACCGCCGTGACGAAGTTTCGCTGAGTTAGTGACTTCAAACATTTAAATCTATGTCAGAATACTAAAAAATATGTCTTTTTTTTTCTTTCTTTATCCTTTCTTCCTGGCACGAGCCTGTGATATGTCGAAAAGGGGAGAGGGTGAGGGAGTTTTTGGATTTATAGCCGACTCCAGCGAGATTTATTCTGTCTTCTACAACTTATTTTCCTTTTTACTTTGAGAGCGAGAGGGAAAAGAGCTGGATAGCTTTGGCTTTAAATGCGGACAAACACACAAACACTAACAGCGGGTCGTCTTTTTTTGAAAAGAATTTTATCAATTTGGCAGTCACGAAAAAAAAAAAAAAAAGCATTCGGATGAAGAGAAGAGAGAGGTGACTTGTGTTTTCTTTTTTTCTTTCCTCTCTGTCTCTTAGCGCGTGCCTTAAATCCGTTTTCGACCGCATTTTCGTCAACAAGAATGGCAACAGTTATTGTGGGTTTTCGAAAGCTTTCCTTTTCATTCGGAATTCCGGTTTTATTTTTTCTTTCTCTACCCCCCTTTTCCGAGTGATTCCCCCTCACCCTGAGTCCTTTTTAAGAGGATTTGATTGAGTATCAATGCCGAGAAACATCTTTGAAGGCGTAGCGAATTTTATTCGCCATTAAATATAACACGGCAGCCGTTTAAATGGAATGCAGACTTTATAACGCTCATTTTTGACTGCAGTAAGGAAAAAAAATAATGGGTTATTGAATTATCATTTGAATTCTTACACGTTCGTTGATCACCCGCGTTATGAGATACAATTTACAAAATGTAAATCATAAAAAATATAATCTATTTACGAATTTCGGAGACTGACGAAACTGAATTTCGTTGACGGAATCTGAGGCAGAATTTAAAACGTGACATCTATTAAAATAAATATTAAGTTTTCATATAAATAAAAGATCGTCATATCTTTCTCATACATATTAGCTTGTAGTTAAATTTAAATACAAATCAACACAGGATAAAATTAAATAATATATATAAATTCTTTATGTAATATAGCTATGATTCCTTTTAAACAACTATTCAGTGTAGTTTATATATCACCTTATTCAGCATATCGATCTAAGGAATTCAGTTCCTGTTAAATATAAAATAAGTAAATCGTTGGATAATTCTAATTAATCGGTAAATTTTATGAATGCTCATAAAACGTTAAAAATAACAGTGAAATTTAAATAAAAGTCGTTTTTTAGAGTTAAACTAATGACAGACGTAAAAAGATTCTCTACTCTCTGCATGTGTCTCCAAAAGACTATTTAGAAAATATACTTTTTCTTAAATAAATATTGGTTATAAGAATTTTAAGATCAGTATGCAAATTTCAATTGTTTCCATTAATGTGGAGAAAAGGAATATGCTTATAGAGCCTTTCAAATTCTCAGAAACATTTTAGCCTTCTAATATGTAGAGGGGTGAAATAAATCAACCTCAATCGTCTTTAAAGCATGAAATAATTTTTTTTAAAGGATTTCAAGCATTTTACCATTGATTCAATGAAACAATATATTGCTGTTTTTAATATAACCTAAGAGTAATATAAAATAATTTTTATTTAAACATTCATATTAAAATACAACTTTTCTCGCAATTTGGATAACCGAAACTTCTCTTGCAAGATAAATGTCATATAACGAAATAATTATCATAATGCATCACAAAATTAGTTATCTATCCTTTTATAAAGAAATTACATTGATTGTCTTGGAAGTCTTCCATAAGAATAGGGAAAAATACTAATTGTATTTAAACGCAAGTCATTTTCATAGCACACAAGTATTAATTCCAGTATACATAATTCATTTTACTAAGGTGACTAATCGTGCTCCTTTAGGGATGACAGTCCTCCTTTTATAGGTTCTGTCCTTCCTCGAAAAGTGTCCTACTTTTCAATATTTTAAAACTGATCTGGTCATCTCTGTATTCAGAGATGAACCAAACATGTTTCCAAAATGTCGAAGAATGGTCTGAAACAAATATCACAGGAAAAAAAAGTTTTCAATGGTACTTTTTGACTTGGTCTCAAGTAAAGTGGGAAGATATAGAAAATTACGTTGAGTTTTTATCGAAAGAAATGCCTGATATTAAAGTAGATGACTTGTCTGTTGAAGTAGAAAGAATACTGATGTGTGCACATTTAAATTCTAATAAATTAGAACAATTGGAAAATTGGAAAGCAACATTAAAAATGGGTAATATTACTTAAACTATTTCAAAAATGAACACATTCCATATGAAAATATAATTCTTCTTCTTGAATTTACGTTGTGCTGCCCTGTAACTAATGCATCAGTTGAAAGAGTTTTTTTTTTTCAGTTGGTAATGGTTTTTGTGAAGTGACTAGCGAGAAATCAAAATTGAATGTTAATATTTTAGCTACAGTGCCTACCGTAAAATTCAGTATGAAGGATATTTATTGCCCGAACTTTCAGATATAATAAAAAATGATGATGACAAAAAAAATATTCATTCAATGGAAAAATACTCTTTTAAGATAATAATTAAAAATAATGTAAGCGTAATTAGCGTATTTTTGTTTGAATTAATAGAACGTTTCATTTTTTTAAGTTGTAATTTTTCCAACAATTACTAGAAGTTTATGCAACATTAGGCACTCAATAACATAATAATTAGTATGTAAATTTAAAAAAAAATAACAGATTAAAAATACACAAATTATATATCAAACTGGACCTGTGACATCACAAAAACAAGACATCTTTCCTTTTTGAAATAAGTCTGGAACTATTTATTGCATCATCGAGTGCAGTACACTTTCCTTATTGCTTACATTCGAATTTGTCATTGCCCTGCCCCCTAAGTTCAAAAGAGGGTACTTTTCACCAGAATTCCTCAATTTGACCTCTCCACCCTCCCCAAGTCGAAGAAATCGGGCGGCGACGGAAAAGGAGGGGAGGGTGGTATCCTCCTCCTCCCTCCCTCCACAAGTGAGCACGTGCAACGGAATGTAGGGTTGACAGACGAAAAGCAGAATTCCTTGCCAAGAAATGCGCGAATTTTTGGCCAATTTAGCCGCCAAATGAGCGTCAGATCTGCATTTCTCTCACACCCTTCCCCCTCGTTGCAAGGACATAAATTCTGTGATTGTTTAAGAAAACAAGAGACTGAGTGTTTTTTATTTTTTTTTTTAAATTCTTTTTCTGCCGTTATTTTGTTACCTTACTTTTAGAAAGAGGATTAACGGATATATGGGAAGAAAGAAATGGGAATGTTTCATTTCAGTAACAAAGTAAAAACATTTCTGGTCCCACTCCCCTTTTTTTTCTCCTCTTTGTTTGGATAGGGGATACAAGCTGTTTCTATTTAGTCGGAATGGCTGGAAGTGTACAGAGTGTTTACAAAATCTCAACACAATTTCAAATGATCATCCCCTGAACCACATACCGTAAAATCCGGCGTATAACGCGCACTTTGAACACAAAAAGTAATATCGAAAATTAAGGGTGCGCGTTATACGCCGGGTATAAAAACGGTAGCTTAAAAAATAACAAAAAGGATGGGCACAAAAAAAATTTAATTCTAGATGTATCGAAACACAGTTCATTTAAAAGAAACGACTTGCCTTATGAACAAGAACAGTTGTAGTTCTAGAAGTATACTCAAAAGTTTGGGATAATACCTCGAATAAATTACTTCAAAACAAAAACAATGTATACTAATATTTCAGATTTCTTCTTTAAAACGGGGGTGCGCGTTATACGGCGAATACACCTAAAAATTAAAAATTTTAGCTTGAAAGTATAGGTGCGCGTTATACAGCGGTGCGCGTTATACAGCGGTGCGCGTCATACGCCGGATTTTACGGTAATATGATAAACCTATTTCCTTTTCCATTTTAAAATGGAATCATCAAATGTACAACGTGATAGAAACAAACACGTGTTTCCCATTGAATTCAAAACAAACATTAAACTAATTGTACTTGTTGTTCTGTTTGTAAAACTCAGATGAAATTTCAAAATTTATATTTGGGTAAAGATGTTTTAATGTTAGGAAACAAAAATTTCTTCAAAAACCATCTTTTTAAATTTAAAAAAAAATCATTTAAAATTTATACTATTATATAAAATGCATTTTGTATACATATGTACTTTTTAAGAGAAAGTTTCTGCAAAGAGCAAAACTTGGCAACACCGGAGCGCGTGAACTGATTAGCTGGAAACACTAGATAGTTTTTATCGTATGACAATGACGTCGCATGAGTTTTCAAATTGATTGGCTAGAATCACGTGGCTTTTACTATCATGTGACGTCATAGTCACATGA
>BMAV01006321.1:256208-277210 GCA_019973955.1 Trichonephila inaurata madagascariensis
CCCCCCCCCCCTCTTTTTTAAAGTCTCCCTCCATTCCTCAAAAAGAAGGAAATTCTTAAAAGCTCAACAATATATTCATCTAAAAAGATTGACGGAAGAGATATTTTGGATAAATATAGTTCTCAAATATGACACAGCAAGATTCACACAAGTGTACTACAATTCAGATAAAAGTTTAAATTGATGATTAAATTCAAGTGCTAAGTGTTTACGATGTGAAATAAAACTGTATCGATTGTGATAGTATTCACAAATATTTTTTTGTCACTGGTACAAGAAATGGTTTTTTTTCCTTACTTAAAAAATTCATCGATTTTACTGAATACTTATTATGAATGTCGCACAATACAATAAGTTACTGTAGAAACAACAACAACAACAAAATTCGATATTGAATCATCAACAGATTTAAATGAGTACATTCTCTGGACAACCATAATGAAGCACGCCATTAAAGTTATTTGAGGTCCTGTGTATTACACCATTCATTATTTCACACGAAAAGAAACAGCTATAAAATAATTGTCTTTTCAAGTAGTGCAGGTTTATCCACTGGGCGCCCAAGAGTCCGGAAGGGCCCAAATAAGCTGGACTTAACCGGATCCAAGAGTCCCTCCTTGGATCCTCCAGTACCAACCCGTAGATCTCCTGCGCCCAGGGTTCGAAAAGAATTTAAACCGGCACTGTTTCCACACTATATTGTAACTTCAATCAATTAGTTGACGCATCTGACAAATAGAATATTGGTTGGTTGATTTGAAATAAGGTAACAATATGATTAGTTATTTTTTAAATCATTTTTAAACAGCTAAACATTACATACCAACCTTGACAAATCTAGTTATAAAAATCATAAGCGTCATATTCTCTCTTTTCATGTAAAACTCTATTTACTTGCAAGAAATAATTGCCTTACAAAAGACAATTACTTTCATTCCACAAATAAGTATGACGTCGTCTCGATGAAAACTCATTTATTCTTCAGAAGTAAATGATAACGAATTAAATCATATCTGCCTTATAATTGTTCAAAAAAATAATATAAACTCCATTTTACCCTTGAAAACCATTTTCATCCAGCACGATTCCCTATTTGATCAAAAACTTCCGAGGTTTTCCTCAAACAAGCAAATAATGAAGACATTTATCTATAATGACGACAATTAATCCTCCCCCTTTCCCACACAATTTCACTCAAAAAACACTCAATAACTTAACCCGTAATCGTGCTTTTACCCCACACGACTCAACAATTAAACGAAACGGGTTACTCATGCACATCAAATATGCCACAAAGGAACACAAACATATTTCTGACTATACTAGGCAAAAATAAAAAGAATAAGCATGATATCACAAACGAGTCCGTCAAAAAAGTACACCTTGATCATGATCAAATAATTAAGGCGGTATTCGTTTTATGTTTAAAAGTACTATTGAAATCCGAATAATTTTTCACAGACAAAAAAAAATAACAAAGCTTGAAAGCTAATATATTATATATTAAAATTTCTTTAACTACTTCGAGGCTAGCTTATTTTAATATATTAGTTATTTCTGTATGAATACACTTTACTTTGCATGTAACAAGTTCTACACTTCGTCTTAAGGTTGTAATCAGGGGCGTAGATGCTGCCGTATCAATGATACGAGACCCCCAAACATCAGGGCCCCCAAAATGTGCAAAAATAAATTGTAAAAGTTGAGAGCCCACCCAAAAGGGCGTCAAAGGAATTTTGATTAGGGACTAGCTACGCCAGTGGCTGTAATGTTATTGTTTAGATTAGAAAGTAAAATCTGTCTACTTTGGTATTTATTACATTTATATACACACTCAGTGAGTGAATAAGTGTTTTTATAACATTTCACACACACAAACCGAGCAATAACGAAACTACCACAACACGCCAAACGGTAGAAAGAACCATGACAGATTTCATATGCATAGGCTCCTCTACCCCGCAGGTCTTCAGCGGCACTAGCACTCGAACACATGACACGAGCTCGTAATCACGACCAATAAATATATTCAGTACACAAACAATTCTACATTTTATAACTCCATATTTGAATGTTAAACAGATTTTAAAGAACTAAAGAGAAAACTGCACGTTTATACAATGTTTTTAAATTTTAAGGTATCCGACTACGTTCTAAATCGTGACTTAAAAAAAAAGCGTTTAAATGGATAATTTTTATGATACTTTAATAGTACTTGGATTAGAAAACATGTATAAAATTATTTTAAGAATATTATTGGGATAAAAAAATTGTTTAAATGCAATATTTCGGCAAAAAATTAACTTAGAATTACCTATTTTCAAAACATTCCTCTTTGATGTAAAATGCTTCTATAATAATAATATTTTTCTTATATAAACCAAAGAATTCTCAAGAAGGCCTGAACTATGGTTTTTTAAAAAAATTCACGTTATTTTCAGAGTTACTATCAACTGAAATAATTATCGGTAATTTTTTCTTAAAATTTTTCTACTCTGCTGCATTAAAATATGGATAAATACACTTCTAGGCTATATATTTTAAAAATCGTAGTTCAGGCTCTGTACAGAGGTCTGAGCTATATATATATATAGGCAAAATATTATTATTATAGCATTTTCCATAAAAAGAGAATGTTTTGAAAATATGTCATTCTATGTTCATTTTTTGCCAAAATATTGCATTTAAATAATTTTTTACTATAATAATATTCTTAAAACAATCTTATACATGTATTCCAATCTAAGTGACAGCAAATAACATAAAAATTATCCATTTATAGACTTTTGCAAAATAACAATTCTGAATGTAGTCGAATACCAGACTTCATTTATTGAACCACTATATAAGGCAGAATCACACAAGCTTGTATAAATATTGCAATGATTTTTTTTTTAAGTCAGACAAAATTCGATTTTGTTTTTTAAACATAGGATAAAAATAACCTTAAAACAGACCAATTATGTCAAACATTGGGGTATAAGACATATACATGCATTATATTTACCGTAAAAGCTGGAGTATATATATAATGCGCACCTATACTTTCAAGAAGCATTTTTTAATTTTTAGGTATATTCGCCGTATAACACGTACTTTACGAAGAAATCTGAAATATTAGTAAACAATGCTCTTATGTTTTAAGGTGATTTATTCAAGGTATTATCCCAGACTTTTGAAAAAAAATAGTATACTTCTAGCACTACAACTCTCATAGCTTATAAGGCATGTCATTTCTTTTAAATAAACAGTATTTCGATATGTGTAGAAGTAAAAAAAAAAATTGCGCCAAAATCTTTTGTTATTTTAAAAGCTACCGTTTTCATACCCGGCGTATAACACGCACCCTTAAATTTTGATTTTACTTTTTGTGATAAAAGTGCGCGTTATGCACCGGATTTAACAGTACATATCCCACCAGTGGCGCACACAAAGGGAGGAGGGGAACGAAGTCTGAACCCCCCAAAAGCCCTTGATTTTTTTCCCGATTGATTATAATCCTATGTATATCGTACGTAAAATTTAAAAAAGTATCTGTTAATAATAATTAGTTTTAACAATTAATGATAATTATTTATTCAATAATTAATTTTTTACTGTTTTTTGATCCTGAAAATCGACAAAACCAAGAGAATATGTTGGGCGGCGTATTGAAGCATGATACGAGAATGGTGGACTTCGTCCCTGGACCCCCTTCCCTCCCTTTGAAAAATTCCTGTGTGTGCCACTGTATCCTTCTATTATATATATTACAACAGAACATATAGAAAAAAGAACGGGGGAGGGGGAAGGGTAATTAAGCATGATATTGCAGACGATTCCATCAGCTAAAGTCCACCCTGATCATGATCTGGTAATTAAAGCTTCCCAAACAGTACGCTTATGTCAAGCCAGCAAATGGTTCGCCGGTTCAGGGCCAAACGATTCGAAAAGCGTGCCATTAGCGGGGGATGAGTACCAAACGACTTTTTGTATGAAATGAGCGCAACCCGAACGAGGTCAAGTGAACCAACAAAAGTATGTCACACCGACACGTCTTCATCGACGCATGTGTCGCCATCAATGTGGTCTTGCACGAAGACACCAAGGACTTAGAACAACACACTCAGTGAAGGTCGAGGAGGAATGATAAAGGACATGGAATGGAATCTAAGGACTAAAAAGCCACACCACCCTCTATTTTCTTCTTATTGTCATCATCATATTAGAGGTCGAATATGTTTGTTATGGCACAGGATGTCTGTAAGAGTATCAGAGTCGGGAGGAAAAAAAATTCCTCTTTGTTGTTGCTTTGATGATTTGCAGATTCTAGAAGCAAAAAACTTCAAAGTCAGCATGATAATCATTTTTTTTTCTCTTGCATCTTTGGTGCCTTTAAAGATGTGAAAATACACGAAGGAATGCGTTCCAGAATGATTTTTCAATTGAAAGAGAAAAAGAACGCAAAATGTTTCAATTAAGACTCTTTCAAAAAAGTAAAAAGGTTGAAGAATATTAAATAGAAATATATTTTAACCTACTCAGGCTACAATTTATCAAAGAGTTTATCAAAAGGAAACTACACATTCCATTTTATATAGATATTGTACTAAAATATACTTAATGATTGTGTGTGTTATGTGTGTACAACTAAAACAGAACTAAATCCTTCAAACATTTTCTAAACTGTAAAAATTAATATTAAAACTTATATATTATGTGTAAGTTTTAAAATTTTATTTGCACAGATATATCTCTACTTCATTCACCTAGATTAAACAAAAGAAAATTAAAAATTATTCAACGTAAGAGGAAAAAAATAGTATAACATCATATATTAACTTTAATGAAAGTTTGGAATACATAACAGAAAAGGAGGGGGGGGGGGGTTATATAGATATAACAACCAGTTTAAAATCAATAATGAATTTAAATTGAAAAAAATAGTAAAAAGCGATGTTGAAGGATTTAAATTTAAAAGAAAATACGTGTTGAAATTATAAAAAAAAATTTGACATCATCTCCCCACCTCATAATTTTTTTAACTGGTTGAGAATAGAATAGCCAGAATAGAATATATTAAGGTATCCGGACTATTTGCGACAACTTTTGTTTAAAAAATGGAAATATGGAGATTTTTTTGTGGTTTTTAGATTTATTTAGTACATTTTAAGAAAAAATGGCTAAAATTAAAAAGATAAAAATAAATTATTACTACTAAAATGGGGAAAAAATGGGTAAAAATTGACAAAAAAATTACTTGAACGGGGCCCGTTCTGTGCAAGTAGTAAATGAACAAATTCTCAATTTTTCAATTTTGATGTGTTGCTATGCTATTCATTTTTGTAATGATTTTCAGGATAAGAAATGTTTTAATTGACAAAAAAAAAAATAGAGCACTTTACCCTTTAGTTATTATATGAAATTGCTTAGTAAAACAGTGATTACATTCACATAAAAATTTTGTAATAAAACAGTGATTGATAAATCTGAAGGTTAATACACTCTTCTACTGTTATACAGTAGATACACACAAAAAATTACAGCAAATTATTTTCAAAACTTTGAGCCATCGCTGTCCCCGTTTGAGCTTTTCGAAAAAAACATATTTCGAATAAAACGCTTTTCAAAGTTTGACATCTTATGGAAAGTATAACGGGCATCTACTTTTATAAAACACGTAGTTTTATGTTCTAGTGAATGGAAAATAAAAAAACTTGGTATTTTTATAAAGCTAATAAGATGGCCTACAAAATAAAATTATAAAAAAAATTTGTCAATTTTTGAAAAAAAATCATGATTTTAGGATAGTCGGATACACCTTAATGTTTCATCTCCTTTATATCTGAACAAATTATTCAAATTAGGGCTTTATTCTTTTACATTAAAAGAGGCTTGATCCTTAATACAGGCTCGCCTTCGTTTGGAATATGTAAACTAATTAATCACTTTTTTTGATAATTTTTTTAAAAAGACACATAATATTGTAAAACTAATGCAGTATTTTTAAAAAGTATTTATTAGTACACTTGTACAACAGCGTCTGCAACAGATGAGACATCGACAATGTGTTATTTAAAAGACACCGACTATTCTCAACTCCAAGCCAAGCAAACCCTCGCATCCTCCGTACAATAAATCCATCATCTCTCCTATCTTATTCTTTCACCCTATTTATTCATCAAATCTTTTAATGCCCAAGCTAAAAGGATGGGCGGTGAACCTCTCAATCCCGTTCTTCGACCATACCTCCAGTTCCACACCGAAACGTACACTTTTAATTCCATCCAACACGGCTGTCTAAGCACTTTCGCTGTGGTGCATAAAAGGATTACTTGTTACACTGTCGTGTTGTTTTTTCTTAAGTAGACCGACTGGGAGGGTAAGAGCTCGAGGGGGTGGGAGATCTTTTAAAAGTCGCGTGAACATATGTCGCATGATTTCCGGAACTTTTTTCGCCACCGTGTGTGTGTAGAACGCGCGTGACAGAGAATGTTTAGGAAAGACGAACTTGTCTCTTGCTTGATGCTAGGTATTGAGTGACTTGACAGCCGTGGCACGCAAGGGCTTCTCAGGGAGGGAGGTGCGGAAGATACAGATCTTTCTCTCTCTTTCTGTCTCTCAGGCTGCAGGATTAGCCAGGTTAGTGATTTGTATCTGTGGTTTAACGGGGATGTGTTAGAGAAGTGTGTACAAGGGGACAAATTAGGTATGGGAAATAATCTGCAATTGGAAATTTTTATAATACTTTGTAAAATTAATAGCAGCACCAACGGAAAAGAAATAAGTTTTAGGACTCTGAAGTTAATTTCAATACCTAAATCTTCAAGTGCATGTTATTTAAGGTATCCTAAAACGTTCGGAGTACTTTAAAAGATAGCATACTAAAACATTATAAATGCTTTTTTAGGAATCAATACCAATAAATACTAATACTTAATTATATATATAACAATATTTTAAAAAAATTATCTAAATTTTACAAAAATCACAATTATAAGTAAAATTTTTGCAATATTTTTGAAAAACTCCAAAGAAATTAGATAAAAAAAAAACTAATAAACTTATATCAGTAAAAATGTTACTAAAACAAATTCGATATATATTTATCTAGAGAATTACTAAAATTTTAATGTTTTAATAAAATTTTAAAATTTTAGTAAAACGAATAAATATTGAGTTCCGAGTAAATATTAAAAGAAATGACCATTATTTAAATAACAAGTCATAACTCAAAAAATATTCATTCAATAAGAAATATTTTAGTACATTCTGTCGAAAATAATATAAATATCAAGTTCCTAAAGTTTCACAGAAATACATTTATAATATTTTGAGTTATCAAACTCGCCACGACAAATTTCGATTTTAAATGCTCAGTTTAGGTATATTCAAGACCCTCTTACGGTTTTTCTTATTTTATAAAGTTAATTGTGTAACTTGGCCTCTAAGTATCGTAGAAACAAAACAAAGTATGCTGTGTAAAGCCAATATACAACTCTATCAATAAAATAAAAAACACAAAAAATGTGTTTTGACTAAATTTAATCATTTTAAGTGTTCGGATACCTTGAAATGATGAGAGATAGGTAATAAGAATATAATTATATTTGTCAATTAGTATTTTCATTAAGATTTTTTATTCAAACACGAGATATTTTGAAGAATATCAAAATAATACAACTGCTAATTCAAATTTTCTTTTATTTTGTAATTTCAAATGAGCAAGTGGTAATTGAAACGTATAGAAACTTTGTAAATGCATTCAAAGAGAAAACCTTTCGTACACAACTTTTCTTTATTTATTAACTCTTATGGGTGCTCATTTTTTTTTTACAAACAGAAGTTGACGTAATAAAACGAATAAACTTACCATTTTTAAACAATAAATTAGTCATCGATCTTGCTAGAAATGTCGGGTAGTCAAGTATTTAAAGAATGACGGGGCATTTCCGTTAATCTGTTCTTTGATTTTAAAGAACACGAAATATGCAACTTCTGTATAAGACAATTGCATCTAGCTAAGTAATTTTACTTAGCCTTGAATTCAAATATCTTCGTAGAACATAAATTTAACAGGAAATCCTTTTATTATATTTTGCTCTATTATATATTTATAATTTTTTAAATGATGATATATCTATCCATCAAAATTTTAATTGACGAATCGACTGCGACATACTAGTGGTTATGGTCACGAACACGTGATCGATGTTGTCGAGTCACAGAAAAATTAAAGACCGGCCATAGAGGGGGCTGATGCACGTTAAATCTATCGGAGTTCCTACTGACGTGGTGAGGAAGTTTGGAGAAATGGAGCTAGATTGTGATTCAAAACTATCAGCTCCGTCACCAATATACCATGTGTTGCTTTAGAATGCAACGTTTAAACTAAAATGAATCAAAACCACACCACACCAACAACCTGTCTTGACATATTGACTTGCATCGGCTTCGTTATACGCACGGTTTTCATGGCCACAGGTCTCGAATGCCGAGCCGATTCGAGCCCTGGAAACAGAAGATCTACGGGCCACTTGACATTGGTGGATTGAAATTTATAACCAGAAATCTGATTAAGTCCTGGGAGCCCACCCCAAGCGCTCAGTGGGTAAACCGGCACTGAACCCATAATTGAATTGCAACAACATCGATTACGAATTTTCAACCATTCCCACTTGGCTACGCGATGTGGTACTAGTTCAAGTATCACAGTTTCAACTATACCCAAGTATCTTCTTTAATGGCTCGACAGCGCTGGGTGGGTCCTGGCCTTCTCCAGAGGTTTTCTTCAGGCATCTCTACTTTTGGCAACTATTTTCCAGTATACCCTTTTTAAATTCTGAAATCCCCTCTAATAGTCTTCTATAGCCTTGCAACAATAATTATTCAAACAAAAATCAATTAACAGAGCATATCTCCAACATGATAAATTCCTTGGCTGTCACATACTTAATTTTGCATCCAACAGCATGCATAATTAATCATACATTATTATGCAGACATTATAATGATTTCTTCTTGGTGTGACCACATATTATAACTGATGGAAAATCATTGACACATTTAGAAATTTATACCACGATTACGCAGACTGCAGACAACCTAACAAAAAGAGACGTTTCTTTTTGTCTTGGCGAGATAAATAGTCCGATTAAGATGTAGCCCACTGATAGTCGCAGCCGGTAAGGCTCAATCTAGGCGAAATATCATCCACGAGCTGACGTGATCCAGACAAATCGCCTGCGTGGTTTTTCTTGGCGATAGTACGCAATGGACTCGAGTCCCAGGCGGGATTTGTTTTCGGAAGAGCCAATCATCTCTTTCGTAAGAGAGAGACTTCATTTTTCATGATAGAATGATACAAAGAGAAGGGCGTAAGATTTAATGCATTTTGTTTTGTTAAGGTGATACGAGACTGGAAATGAGGAAAGTTTTTTTTATTGGTGATATGGTATTAATATGATAGGAAGATTTAAAATCACAAGTGGATATTGATTGATAGAATATTTATTAATGTCGTACTCAAAAGCAACACAGCCAAGAAATGCCGATGAACTTCCTGACTTTGAAACGCGAAAAAGTGACGAGAACGATACTTGAGCTGGTATCCACTTTCCGAACTTATACACCATGCCAAGGTGATGACTTTGAATCTCGACAGATTTAACGTGAGAATGAATGAGAGTTATATTAATGTCGCTCTATAAAGCTGCACGAGGGTCCTAACTTCCACACCAAAGGATGGACGTTTCAGACTCAACAGATTTCGCTTGCAAAGGCCCCCTCTCTAAAATACTACATCCAGATTTAACGTGCTTTGTGAGTGAGTGAGTGGGTGAGTGAGTGAATATTAACGTCGCACAGTCCAGCTACCCGAGGGCTTTTGGCGACGGACCACGCAATTTTGAACCATGGTCAAGTGACGTGGACGACACCTGAGCTGGCACCCCCCTCTCCCAACTACCACACCAACAGATTTAACGTGCATCAGCGTCAAAAGATTTAAGAAACGATATATAGCACTTATTCTATTAGAGGAAATAAATAGACGAAAAAAAATGAATAGAATGCTTTTAAAAGATCCTGCTCTTTGTACGCTATAAAGTCAGAATAATATGATACCAAATGGATTTGATTCGAATTAAGGCTACTCTAAAGATCTAAGGGGGCTATTAGCGACAGAACGCGCACTTTAGAATTCCTGTCCGCGCGATAATACTGAAAGATATTAGAACTGGCGCCTCCCTGGATTATGTCCGCATCGTCACATGAGGATTTTAAGGCTTAAAGTTAGGATTCTCTTAATCATGAGTGTAAGGTGGCCTGATGCTGATACTGGAACAAAGCGGAACGTGAACAAAGATGTTCCCAGCATAGAACATATTCTTTAACACAGAACTAAGTGCTCCCACCCCACCAAACTACAAAATATTCTTTAACATTAGGTAATTCATTTGATTTTTGAACTGCAGTCAAATGGACAATAACAACACTTGAGTTGGCACCAGGGGCGTAGCTACTGCCATATCAATGATATGGGGCCCCCAAGCTATAGGGGCCCAGCAAGTGTTACTACTGTCCCACTAACCTAACATACCTAAGAAAGTTCCTGAAGAAATTTTGATATAAGGCCCACTTAGAACTAGCTACGCCAGTGGTTGGCACCTCATGTCCTAAACTTCAATACCACAGCGAGATAGATTTAACAGATTAATTTTGAGCCCCGATAGATTTAACAAGAACATCTTCAGTGGCGACAGATTCAACATCAACCAATACCGGTTCACCCATTGGGCGCTTGGGGCGGGCGACCAGGGGCCCGGAACAGCCTGGAAGGGCTCGGATAAACTGGACTTAACCAGATTCTCTGGTTATAAATTTCGATCCGAAAGTGCCAAGATCTTCTGCACCCAGGACCAGAAATTAACTTAAATCGGCACTGACATCGACCACGAGATCGCAGCAATGACCACTGGACTACTTCGAGCATTTTAGGTAAAGACAGCTTGTGTAACTTATACAAAAGGAGAAAGACAAATTTTGATTGTTAAAATTTACAATATTACTTATTAAAGAAAGAAAAATATCCATTTACAAAACAACATCAATCAAAACTATGATGGCTGCAGTGAACCAAGTTTCTCACCCACGTTTATGCAAAACAACACAGCGGTAAACTTCAATCGCCGTAATTACCTGCGAGAGAAACCCAAGTTCAAAACTACCCAAACCCAAGACGACTTGTGACTATCATTTAACGCCAACGAGTCCCGCCAAGACAAGTAATACTTTAAATGCGGTGTATAACTCTACATAAAAGCATATAACATGTCGGGAAAAATGCGAAAAGAGGGGTGGTGGTGAGAGGTAGAACGAAAACGAGCTTACGATCTAATAATAATAATAAATAAATATGTACGAGAAAAGTTTTTCGGTCAAATTAAGAACGCACGAGCGCTTTCCAAAAAGAGCACAGGTTCTAAAATAGACAAGAGTTGTCACTTCCGTTTAAAACAAATCGTTAAATGTTTCGGTTCGGGCTTCCGGTGGAAGGGGGCCCCTTGTCCAGGCCCCTCGGTCTCTACCTCGGTGCCCCTCCCTCTCTTCGAAGGAAGCGGGACGAAGAGAGAAAAAAAAATGGGAAATAATATATAAGTAAAACACTGGGGCCGAAAAATTTGAGCTTCAGTGTCGCTTGAAGGTTATTTTGCGTCTAATCTCTGAAAACTGATCTTATAGAGTTTGAAGGAGGTTCTTCTCTTTCTCTTTTTTTTTCTTTCATTCCTCCTACTCCGGAGTCTTTCTTTTTCTCTTGTAAAATAACGTTTTTAAAAGGATTAAAAGCGTACACTCAGGACGGATTTTGAATGGAATAAAACCTCCACTTTGAGCTGTCTTTTCACAGCGATAAAAAAACTCTAAGGGAATTTTTTTTTACTTTGACTTGACTTAAGTAGCATTATAGTTATTCGTAGGGTTAATAATGATTCAAGACGGATACTACGGGAAAATGCAAGACCACAGAGCGCAAACAAGGGGGGTGTCCTAGGGGTCCGGACCCCTCCCAAAGCCCTTGATTTTTTTCCCGATTGATTATAATTCTAAGTATATAGTACGTAAAATTTAATTAAATATTTGTTATTTTAATGATTCATTTTATTAATTAATGTTAATTATTTATTCAATAATTAGTTTTTTACTGTTTCTTTTTCCCGAAAATCAACAAAATCAAAAGGAGCATGATACAAGAATGGTGGACTTTCGACCCTGGACCCCCCTCCCCCCTTCAAAAATTCCTGTGTGCGCTACTGCAAGACCATATTCTGAATTTGAAAGGTACAAGTGAAATATAAAGGTTGCCCAAATGAAAAGTGGACACGTTCAATAAAAAGAATTTTATTGGAAATAAACAAAAAAAAATCTCTCTGGGGTACTGTAACACAGGTCCCATCGTTTCGGCAGCAAGTCTATGTCTTCACTCTCTAGAAACAACGTGGTTGATTCTTGAGGAAGTCCTGCCCGGCTTCCTTCACTTCATCGTCCAAATAGAAACGTAATACCGTATTAAGGGGCCTAAAGTCCTAGAAGTCACAGGGTGACAAATCCGGACTGAAAGGCGGGTGTTCTAATATTTTCCAAATGATTTTTTTTGAAGTTGTCTTGGTTTCAAGGGAGGCATGCGGTCGGACTTTGTCATGGAGGTCCGACATCGTTTGCTGCTCTTCTCGAAAACTTTTACATCAAATGTTTCAAAACGTTCGATCTAAACAATCCTCGACATAGATTGCCACTGTGCGTTGATAGATATCCGCATTAAACTCACCTCCTGCAATCAGAAACCGTACTGCCACATGTTGTTCTGATCTGGACGCATTCTTACATGGCACGACTTTACTTTCGATTAGTTTCCTCTACCACTAACAGGTTACATTGTTAAACATCGCATGCGGAGTACACTTCCTACCGTCCTTCGCGTCCCTATTTGGTGGCTCTGCGATAGCTGCACTCATTCGGAAGAAATCGCAAATGAGCACTTTTCATTTGGGCAATCCTTATATAAAAAACCTTTTTAAACAAGAGAAAAAAAAATCTTTGCAATTATTTATTTTAATCTTTATAGTAACTATTACCCATGATCATCGTTAAATGGATTTAACTTGGGGAAACAAACCTCAATACAATGAATTTTAGATTTGTATAAATACCCTATGTGAATGGATGAAATACTTATGGAGACAATACTTAATTGATTAATTTTAATTTACGTCGTACTTGAAAGCAACAGGAGGATTATTGGCTACAAACCTCGTAATATTGAACCACGGTCAAGTTATCCGAGCTTGGGGGCCCCCCCCCCCCACTTCCAAAGGATGTGATATGGAAGAAAAAACAAAGCAATACTCAAATTAAAGAGAATTTAGTTTCAATATGCAGTAACATTTGTCACGGAAAAAGTTATTTGTACATTCCTAATAAATACATCAATTAATTTGAATTAAATATGATCAGTAGCGCACACAAGGGGGGTGTCCTAGGGGTCCGGACACCCCCATAGTCGATTTTTTTCAATTGGTTATAATCCTATGTATATATTACGTACAATTTAATTATATATTTGTTATTAATAATTAATTGTATTAATTAATGTTAATTATTTATTATATAGTTAATTTTATATTGTTTTTGTTCATGATAATCGATAAAATCAAAAGAATATGTTGGGCGGCATATTGGAGCACGATACCAAAATGGTGGACTCTTTCAACCCTGGACCCCCCCTCTTGAAAAGTTTTTGTGTGCGCTACTGAATATGATGGTTCGAAAACAGGATGAAATACTTATTCTTCAGGTCTGTAAGCAAAAGGTCTGCTGTAATAAAATATTTAGGTCTAGAATATTCCATATGACATCAAACTTTCTCAAAATTTAAGATTCTAGAAATGAAACACATATACTAAGTCATTCGGTTTCTGAATATAATATTTAAAACAATATAAAATATAAATATGATATGTTATAATAATTATTGTGAATAAATGACTTCTTTCAGCAATTTAAAAAGTATACGTATTACGATGTAAGCTCAAAATAATATACGAGAAAAAATAGTACCAAGTACATTTTCCTCCAATAAGCTCAATTTATTATGGTCACATGATAAGGACAAACACGTGTTTTCCATTGAATTCAAAACAGACATAAAACTAATTGTACCTGTTGTTCTACTGTAAACCTTAGATGAGATTTCAAATTTCATAACTAGGTAAAGAAGTTTAAATATTATGAAAAAAAAATTTCTTCAAAAAGATTTTTTAAAATTAAAAAAAAAAATTATTTTATGCATATATTTTTAAATAAAATACATACTGTACACATATGAACTTTTCAAGAGCAAAGAGCAAAAGTTGGCTACAACGAAGCTCGTGAACTGATTATAGTTGAAAACACACAAGATAGCTGTTATCGTGTGACTATGACGTCACATGAGTTTTTGAACTAATTGGCTAGAATATCATGTGGTTATCATTATCATTTGACAATGACGTTACATGAATTTAGCTGATTAATAGTCCGATCTCTTCAAATAATAAATAAGTTATTTAAATGTTTGCTTTTGATAGGTCTTTAACAAATTGCATGTTAAATGGGGGGGGGGCCGGGAATTTAAGCACGAATTATGCTTGGGTGCGTTAACAAGATTTCATTAGGAAAAATGAAAATAGACGATTCCTTGCTTTGAACTCGTAGAGCTAGAAGAAATTCAGGAAACTTAATATGAAAACAAAAATTACATTCTACTTATTTTATTATTTTATTCATTCAAGATTCTTTTCCTAATGACTTTTTACTACGTGAGATACGCTTAAAACCCAAAGCTGCGTGTGAATCAAATCTCATCGAATTGGTTATCTTTGAATATGAATCTTTCATGCAAACCCAGATCAATAGTTCATTTATTGCTTTGGTCAGGAACTCCCGTATCATGTATCTGATTAAGTACTTCCTTAATATAACCTCATTTTCAATATTAACTAACATAAGGGTTTGTAAAATAATAGTACCTTTCTTCAAGAGAAATTTAGCAATAACTTTAAATCCCAAGAATGCGCGAAAAAATATGAATTTATCCAAACATGTTCAATAAATTGAAACAAATAAATTGAATAAAAAATGCAGCTAAAAATCCTGTAGATTTTTCTATTAGAATCTGAAACAGAGTTCAACAAAAAGGTATAACTGGTAAATAAAACATTAAAAGTAAAACGACTAATAAAATTTCTGGGTGTATAAAGCATGTTAAAAATACCGAGTAAAATTCTAAAAACACCCACTAAAAATCGCGAGCAAAAGCGATAAGCACTTTTAGAAAAAGACCTTTTTAAATGTCTCAGAATCACTTTTCCATTTCCTCCGCACGACATTTCACCAACCTTCGAACTTTTCACAAAAACCACCTACGACCGACAACAACAACAACAGACAGTAATCGAGAAGTCAGCTCTTTTTCGATAAAAAGCAAGTACAGAAAAGAGGAGCGAGAAATCTTATCAAATCATAATACTGGGCGAAGAGCAGAGTAGTAAACGTTTTTAATATTTTGCTCCGAAGTGGCTTTACTTCCGGTCTGAGAGATCACCTAGTTAATTCACTTCCGGTTAACAACTTGCCTTTCGACCGAAGCGCGGTAAGAAAGAAATACATAAAAGCAAGCAAATAAATAAACGGATAAAAAATAAGAAGAGGAGAGAAAGAAAAAGAATAAAAAATGAAGCTCATTGCTTTTTGTTCTCTCCTCTCTCCACACAGCCAAGAAATAAACAGGAGAAGCAAGCAGAAAGAAATACGCTCCATCCGTAGAGGTTACCATGAAAAAGAAATCGTAACTCGAACGGTCGCCAAATGAAGCCAAGTACTGGAATTCCGAGGCAGATTTAGGAGAAATCCAGTAAAAAAAAAAAAAGGACTACGCTAAGGATCATGTGTGCTAATTTTAGAAATTCTAACTTTAAACACATTAAAAAAATTACAAACATAGTCTACCATCAAGTTTTTGTTTTATTATAATATAAAGCAACATTTCGCAAAAAATTAAATTCCAAATTTTATTTATATTTTTAAGAGAGAGAGAGAGAGAGAATGTTTAGTTTAAAAATCCAATTTACTAATTTCTTTAAAAATAAAAATGTGTGGTCAATAAATTTCAATGGCCGCCGTATGATTAGACGGCGTGTCGTGAGTTCCAACCTAGGGCGGCTGAAGACCCCCCCCCTTTTTTTTTTGTAGAAAAGGTGTTGCCCGTTAAATATATCGTGGCTAAAATGGCCTCCTGTTGGTACGGCGCGGTAATTTGGAGAGGTGGTGCCAGATTTGGTGTCGTCCTTGTCACTTGACAGTGGTTAACAATTATGAATTTCGCCACCAGTAACCCTAGTATTTCCTTATAGTTCGATGTTAATACACACGCATTCAATAAATTTGAATAAGAAAATTTCTGTACCATCACAAAATTTTCACAAATGTTAATAATATAAAATTCTTAAAAACAGAGGAGTTTAATTTGTTTGTAAAGATGACCCTTTTAGAAATTTAAACTAAATTTATGTGATGTTGAGTGAGTATATGTGAAACAAATGCATTTATTAAATGCACTGCAGAAAAAATAAACAATTTCAATGGCCAATGATTTAAGAAAAAAGAACATAAGAAATTCAGTTCCTTACATATCCATTAATAAATTTAACACATTAGAATTTCCTTGCGATAAGCAATTTTATAAAATTCTCAAACATCAACTAAATTAGTCCCTAATAAAAGACTGAGTCATAATTAAAGATTAAAACCCCCCAAAATTATCCACTTCGTAAAAACCCGCCAAGAAAAGCGATAAAAAGCCATCAGCCATCCAAAGTATATGTTTCCTTAGAAGAGAAAGGAACGATTGAATGAAGAGAAAAAAATTGTGGAAAAAGAGAAAAGGGGGTGGGGGAGGAAGAGTAGAGAGACGTGCCTAAGAAAATAAGACGAAGGCGAAGGAAGAGCTATAGGCAAACTCTTCACACTGGCAGGAGCATCAGTCTCCTCGCAAACTCCACATGATGGGAATGCGTGCGCACTCTAAGCACCGCCCTCGAAACACCTGATTCGCTGGTTTTTAACGCAAATGCCTACGCAATGCTCAGGACAATGCCATCTAGCCGCTCACTTTCTCTACAGTTTCGTTTTCTTTATTGCTTGCTTTTACACAATCAACGTGTTTGTCTTAGAGACAAATAACTCTTCACATTTTATTAAGATGAAGATAGTTTATTTTCTTTTTCTATCTATAAAGTTTTTTTTTTTTTCATGTTGTTGCAGATGTCGTGGGCGTTAAATTAATTCTTGCCGACAGCTTATTGTGTGGTAATTTACTCTTAACACTAACTCTTTAATGCAATTGGAGTACCGCATCTGATAAAATAATTGAAAACCAGAATTATTGCAGAATTTATGAAACCTCATCAAGCAAAGATAAGATAAAACAATTATAATCAGCTTAATAAACAGTTAATTTTTCAAAAATGGAAACAAACACCGTTTTCTTTTTAACCCCTCAAATATCACCGGCGTATATATCCGTCTCTCGTCTTGCACCGGACGTATATATCCGTCCTTCCAAAAAACGATTATTTTCTTTGCGCTGCTATCAGTAAAACTATTCCGAAGTCTTTGGAATGCAATAAAATGACCTTGACAACATTTGCGAAGGATTTACTTATTTCAGAGGAAAATTTGCTTATTTTTGCCTCTCCATTCCCATCTAATAAGCCGCATACGCACACCTATGGCATTGGGGGAGGGGGGCAAATCGCGTTATTTTAAATCGGTAGTTAAGGGGTTAAATAAGTGTTTTAAAAACTTGTATTGTGATTGCGATTTTAATGTTAAGTAGCAAAAATCGTAGTGGAAAAATAAATGATTCAATACTGTAGCTCCATCATGTGTGGGTTTGTTCGTCTACTCATTTATATTCTGTCCCTAGCGCTTCTTAAAAACTACATTCAAAGACCAATTTTAACCATCTATCGCAAATAAAAAAAATTCATAAGCTTCATGATTTGTAGAAGAAAATAAATAAAATTCTAAGAATTCATTAAAAAATAATTTTTTTAATGAATCATTCTCTTACATTAAGGTTTAGCCACAAAATTGCCGATTAAAAGCAACATGCTTCGCTCTACAGTGCTACCGTTTTCCACATAGGCACGCATATGTGGTGTAATTGAAGCTTGGGGGGGAGATAGGCACCAAAGAGAAAATTTTCTCTGAAATTTGTTATATATATAGTCTGTTGTATAGTTTTAGCCCAAAAAAGAATCGTACCTTGGAAGGACAGATACATACATCCGGGGCATTCAACGCCTCGATTGTGCAAGACGGATATATACGCCGGCGGCACTTAACGGACTCTGCATGTTAATTCAGATTGCCGAATTTCTTTTTACTTATAATAGCAACTGCGATTGTGTGGCTTTGGTTAAATATCGTTAGTTGAATATTCGATAGCTGTACTTCTACGAGAATAAAACAAAGTTTTTAACATATTGTGGCCTTTATAATTTTAAAGAAATGCGTCCAAAAACTTGATTTTTTTTTAAATCTAATTATTTATGGTTTCTAGTCGTCCTTTAAAGAAACAAACACCACAACTTTCATCTTTACAGGTGGAGGAGCAAGTGAGTATCAATACCATTTTATTCATCTAAAATTAAATTAAAATTTTTCCCAGTACCAGTTTAAAAATTAATAAAAATGTATTTGTTATATTATGATTTTTGATCAGTCAGACTACATCATAAGACACTTCTGATAATACATCCAACTTATGGATTTCTCTTAATAGACGCATAAAAAAACATCAACTGAGGAATAAAATTGATTCGAAATCATATATTACCAAATGTAAACTAAATAAGTTTTCCAGACAATCAGTTAGATGAAAACAATTTGCTAAAGAATCCTTATTTTTCTGGCAAAGTTTTTCAAAATTTTCTAGTTAATTTTCTATTCATATAAAAAAAAAAAAAAAAAAAAAAATTACACTCGAGAAATGCTACGGTGGTCGAATGATTAAACACTGCCACAATACGCGAGGCCGCTGTTTGAATTTTAAAAACAAATTGCATACTTCTCAGTTGTCACTGTAACCCTTGGAAAATTTCAAACACTTCCCCGCCCCCTTCAAAGAATGAAAAATTTTAGCGTAAAGCTCTTGAATTTATTTCAGCATTATAGATTAGTTTACAATACCAAGTGCATAAATCCCATAATTATGACGTGCATATAAAAAGAGAAAGGTTGGTACCTCAAAAAACAATGTTTAACCCAACATTTTAGTCTAAGAGTTATTAATATATTGCTGTTGTCATCTTACTTTGATCCATACTGTTTTGTTATATTTTTGAATATTATTTAGCTTTAGGTCAGATCCATAACAATTGATTTTTTTTATTCATCATTTTATACATAAAATTTGTCCTTTTCTACAATTTTTAAGCATTAACTTTTAGTACATTTTGGCGATTTTTACGACAATAAAATATAATTTTAAAATCATAAGCATAATTTAAAACTATTCAGTTTTCTTTTTCATGTAAGACCGTTGCACATTTGACAATTTGAGGGAACATATGAATCTTTGTATTATGTGCTGAGAGTTGATAATTTAATATAATACTATCTTTTATTCGCAATTTTGTACATTTAGTGTTACTTTTACATATAACTCGCTTTTAATAATTTGTTATATCAGTATTTCGTCCATCTCTTCTTATTGCGCAATCTCAAAAAGCGAATTAAAAAGAAAAATCTTTCGTGTAATTCAAATCACATCAAGATTTAGTTTGGAACAAATTCTTTCAAATTACTTTTCCTGTTGCATATTAGCCACGAGCAATATTTTCAAGTTTTCAATTTAAAACCAAGATTTAACAACAAATTAAGCACGAAACAAGTAATATATATAATTAAGTCAATTTCCACTTAGAACAACAAAGAAAATTTTTATTTTAGAGTTACTTTTTATTAAATAATTACAACTAATATAAATATGTATATACATATGACAGAATCCCAATCTTAAGTGGTAAAATAGAAAGCGATTTTCCTTGCAATTTTCCATTTTCATTTCTATATAGGGTGTTGGACTATTATTTTTGTTTGCTACTATTTATTCATTCATTACGTTTAATTATTTCAACAAATTAGAATAATAAAAAGAAATCACATTCTCAGAAACTAGACCATTCCAGGTGAGATTCGAACCCAAGATCTTTGGATTAGAAGTCCAACGCGCAGTCTTAATTTTCTACAAACGAGAAATGAACATTCAGCAATCAAAATCGAAAAACACATATACAGTAAGCAAACCACACAATGAAGGACACATGAGTAATCGAAATTTAAAAAAATGGATGCTTTAGTATTATAAACATTGTTGACTTAGGACAGCTTATATAAAAAGTGAGGTTGAACATGTTTGTGGCTAGCCAATCTTCCCCCTTTATGTTAATATTATAATACTGAGCAAAAACCTGTTGAAAATAATGGATAGGAATATCTAAATCCATTACAATATAGAGGTAACTTACCTAAAAATTGCACTTAAAAATGCAGAGCCCACGCTAAATCTGAGTACAATACATCAGTTATTGCCAGATTCTGGACCCAAATGCAGATTCGAAGCATGTGAATGGCTGAAAAGTAGCACTTAACAAAAGTATTAAAAAGAATAAAAATAAAAATTTAAAAATTGAGTTTACAAACTACCATAACTTTAACGACACTAGTAGTATATGAATAAAATAATCATAATAAATTTTATCTAATATTAGAATAAGGAGATTATATATATATAGGGAAAGTGCAAATGAATAGTAGGAAATGAAAAACACATTTTAAACCGCTAAAACCTATACTTGTGAAAGGGGAGAGGATGCAAGCCAGTAGCGCACACAGGAATTTTTCAAGGGGGGGGGGGGGGG
>BMAV01006321.1:290836-306373 GCA_019973955.1 Trichonephila inaurata madagascariensis
AGAGAGAGAGAGAACTAGTAATAGGAATTGAAAAATTAGTTATAATATTTCAAAATTTTAAGACTTTGGTTATGATAAAGGCATGTGTAATAATCTTCTATATCTCACAATGTATTTGGGATCTGTTCGGACATATTAAACTGGGGACAGCCTTAAATTCATACTCCTGAAACATTCATTCAAATGAGTACCCCCTTATTCTGCGATAAAATTTCACACACTCCCCAGATTAACACGGGCCAAGGCTGGCATGCCAGTGCACGCTGTCATGTGTAAAAGGAACGAAAAGAGACAGAAACTCGTTTGCAACAGCGAGGACAAGGAAACCTGGCCTGGAAAGACGAATTTCTGCATTGAAAAGAAGTCATTCTCCTTGTGCGAAAAGCACTTCTTCCGTGAAGCTTATCCAGGCATTGAACGTGCAGTCGGCCACCGTAAAATACTATTTCCGGGAGCGCTCATGACGGCCCGATCACCAGAGACGACAATGTACTCGCTTCTTTAACTTCATTAGTGCTGCAGGCTATGCGAGAAAGGGTTGTTTCTTTTTCCTTGGGAAAAAAAAAAACATCGCGACTATTAATCGTGCTGGGTGAATGGGGTGTTAAGTTTTTAATGGACTGAATCGCACAACCTCCGAATTATATTTTCCACTTATACACTCCAATATTCAACGAACAATGAATTTTCTTACTAAAATATCAAATTTCAGAAGATTTATTAAAATTTTATAAACATCGTACGAACATTTCTAATTTATCAGCAACCCCGGCAATGTCAACATGATTATTTTTCCTTGAAAAACGTAAGAAAACAAGAGGAATAAAAGGATATCAAAATTCTCTAAATGATATATATAAACTACGAGTTTGTGGTTGAGCAGGGGCGTAGCTACCACCGTATCAGCTACATAGATGATATGGGGCCCCCTAGCCAAAGGGGCCGCAACATGTGTAACTACAGTCAACTAACAGGGTTCTCATATCTGAAAACGGGCCCCCGAAGGAATTTTGATACAGGGCCCACTCAGAACTAGCCACGCCAGTGTGGCTGAGATAGCCTAGTGGTTATGGTCAGGGACGTCTTGAGGCCATGGGCCTCTACGCAAAAGTAGGCCCTAAGCCACTACACAAATGTAGGTTCCACCTATGACGCTTAAAAGTAATCTACATAGCATATGTAGTTAAAAACTCGTATAAAAAATAATCCGAAACAAGTAAATGTTCATGACTTATAACCGCACAAACCGGCTGGACCGACTTCCGCCTTTTGACTGAATGAGTAGTGATGTTGTACGGTGATAGGCCTAGGCCTACACATACACGACGGTTATCACAAGTAACCAGTTCACACATCGTCCGAAATTCTGGGATTTTCGGAGAATACAATCGGAAGTAAGATTTGACCGTTGAAATTATTAAGGCTTAATTAAGGTTGAGGCCCTGGGCCCAGTTGGCCTATGCTTTAAGACGGCCCCGGTTATGGTCACGAACTCGTGGTCGGAGTGTCATGGATTTGAGTACTGGTGCCACTGAAGATGCGCCGTGTACATACGGTCGGTGAACATTAAATTTGTCGAGGATCAATGCCCTCCCGTTGGGGGGTGGGGGGGGGGGGGGGGGGGGGGCCCCCCCCACCCCCTTGAGTGCGCCACTGGTTAACAGTACAGTGTTTTTAAAAATTTCAAGATGCTCTATGAATGCTTTTTCTCCATTTGAATACGTGAAGGGATCGTTCATTTAATATTACAGTATAAGAGAAAAAACGCGGAACACATTTTATACCAGAAAAAATGGATCAACTCAATTGAAAATGGGAAGTATGATAAAAAATGCTGCTCTCTAAAGGATAGCGAAGCCAGAATACCATATTGATTTTTTATTTCTTTTATATCTGAAAAAAAGTTCCAAATTCCGAGACCTATTCTTTAACATTAACCGAAGACGGCCTTAAGAGAAGTAAAAGCTGCAGAAAATATTTTTAGTATTTTAGTAATACAGAAATATAAAAATTTATACTTCAATATTAATTTGTGTTACCAAAGAAATGATTACAATTTGACCTTTTTTTTACTTCATACAGGGAACTTCTCACTTTGTGAAATATATTTGCCGACTATTGGAAGCTGTGATTACGTAAATGCATTCTTCGAACCAGATCGGTTTAAGTTACGTTGTGTGGAAAAAGAGAAGCTATAACAATTATTGCGGGTTTTTTTTATATATTTTATTATGCATACCTGTAAATTGGAAGGTTTAGCTAAAATGATACACACGGGAATATTTTATAATTTAAGAATATATATATATATATATATATATATAAGAAATATTTTAATTTAAGTTATTTAATAACTCCTATGCATATGTAGAACATTTGCGTGTTAACAAAATGTTTTCTACAATACAAATGACTAAAATAATTACGATTAACTTGGAAACTTAGAATGAGCTTTGAAAATAGTGAAATTCATCCAGATCGTTATAAAGAAAATTCATAAATTACGAGCAAATAGGCTGAAAAAGACACGCCAGAAAACAAAAATCATTCAAATCCCTTAACAGAGGTGGGGATGAAAAAGAGAGCCAAAAAAAGCAGCCAAAAGCGCCAGCCATTTCAATTTTCATCCGTGATAATTCGTCGAATAAATCCGAAATGTGACATGATTAATTAAGACTAATAAGAGAACAGAACGGAGAGGGGGTGGGCCAAAGCACGTGTGATCACCCGGGGTTCTCATTGACTCCCCTAATACAGCGATAAACCTCCAGATAACTATAACCGCGAAACAAAACGCCGTACGGGTAAACAGCGAATGAGATTCAATTGGCCAAAGAGCTCCGGGGCGAAAAAAAGAAATTTTCCCTAGAAAAGGGAAAAAGAAATTTGCAGAATAGGAAAGAGAGGTTTTATAGAGATCGGATGCGGTTGCTATGGCGACCGCTGTCCATCCGAGCGAGGGAAGCTCAAGATAAGGAGCACAACATCCTTTTCTATCTTTATTTATTTTCCTTCTCTCTTTTCTTTTTTTTTTCTGCACATTTTTTTCTTTTCTTTTTGTAGCTTTTTCTGCGACTGACTTTTCCACTTTCATTTTATGCTACCTTATTTTACCTACTTTTTTGGCAGATAAGGTTTATGTTGCGATAGGAATGAAAGGGGGGGGGGATGTAGATGAATTAGGATGTTTTGTACTCTTTTCCTGCTCGAACACCTGCCCCCCCAAGGTGGAAATATATATATTTATATTTTCAACAGATGCGAAAGTTTGATTTCTCAATAAGAGCAAAATTCGTGGGGGTGGTGATCGATATAGAATTCATCGGTGATTTCTCTCTAACTGAGTGAGTGCGAGTTGAAAAAACACAAGTATGAATTCTACTAGAATTTATATACTTGAGATAACATGATTTGTTGAATACAATAAAATGAAAGAGAAATTCTACTATACTTCACATAAAACCGAAAAATCTTATATCATAATATCGATTAATGCAAAAGTTTAAAATTCTCTTCGTTGTAAGGCAATTATTGTTAGATTTAGTTAATGATTTAGATGTTCTGTTAAAGGACCAGATATCAATCCAATGGTTTAGGTACAAGTCAGGGGCTGTCGTCAGCTACCGCCGTATAAACCGAATCAATGATATGGGGCCCCTAAGCTACAGGGGCCACATCATGTGTAAGCAAAATGTTAAGGGGCCTCCAAAAAGAGCCATCAAGGAATGTTGATAGAAGGCCCATTTAAGACTAACTACGCCAGTGGGACAAGTTCAATGTTCAACGGAACTTCAGGTAAATCGCGAGTTCTAATTCTAATCTCATCAACAATAGTAAATAATAATATAAAATTCTACTTATTAAATACATAGCTCAATACCAATAGTTGTATTCGTCCAGGGATCAACAAACCAATGCCCTTTGCAAAGACGGTTGTGGCTCTTCAGACATCAAGCTACATCAAGCTCTTTTTCCTTTACAGTTATTCATTGAAAATTTACCTTATTTGCGTCAACAATTAAACATTTGACAAGCTTAAGATTTTTGAAAAATACAACGAATTAAATGGGCAGGTCACGTTGTCAGAATTGACGAAGACCGCACCACTAAAAAAAATCTTAAATGTCCAACCAATTGGCACACGAAGAAAGGGCAGGCCAAATGTTAGATGGACTGATGACCTAGAAAAAGGTCTTCTAGTTTTGAGAACTAAGAATTGGAGAACACTAGCAGGAAGAAGGCAGGTCCGACGACTTTTTTTCCCGAAGATACAACCATGCCTTACTCGGGATTCGAACCCTAACCCACTCTGTTACAAGCCGAAGGTCATATCCACCATAATGACAGGGCGGCAAAGATATATGTAAATATTATTAAAAAAAATAATTGGAGCCAGTGGCGCACACAAGGGGGGAGGGTCCTAAAGGTCCGGACCCTCTTAAAGCCCTTGATTTTTTTCCCCGATTGATTATAATTCTAAGCATGAAGTAAGTAAAATTTAATGAAATATTTGTTATTAATTATTAATTTTATAAATTAATACTAATTATTTATTCAATAATAAGTCTTTTACTGTTTTTTGTTCCCGAAAATCGACAAAATCAAAAGGTGCATGATACAAGAATGGTGGACTTTCGAACCTGCCCCCACCTACTTGAAATTCAAATCCAACCCGCTTTATACTGTTATTGAAGGGACAAAAACTCTAATAACAAAAATATAAAAAGCAGCTTTAAATTCAAATTATAAAAAATATGGAATTTTTGTGTTATTCTACTGCAGATACTTCACAAAAATCACCCAAACGACCCAGATGAAAAGGAATTACGCGAAAAATAAAACGTAGTTCATTAAAGCACCGACACATATACTATTTGGAAAGCAAAAGAAAAAAGTGTCAAGGACTGAAAAACAACCTCTTCCTTATGCCTCGATTATTCTTAAACAGGATCAAGATGTAATAAATGAAATAAGGCGGATACAAGAATCACTAATTGTAATTTTTCTCGTTTGAGTAGAAAATCTTGTTTTTGTATTTCCCAGAAAATCATTCAATGGGATCAGAATTGTAAACAATGCATTCGATTTTTTATCGCAATTATTTTTTTTTTAATATTACGGCAGCGTATTCCATTCCTGCGAATTGCAGATAGCAATGACAAAAGTAAATTCGCCTTAATTACTGGCCCAACGGGGAATTCCTTTCCAGCTCAGTTGTTGAAGGCGTAACACACAAGGCACGTCTTCCTCTCTCTCTCTCTTAGCCTGTCCCAAAAGCCTTAGTTCGCGTTAGGGTCACCATTGGTGACCTGAGGTCAACAAAATCTTTTCCTTAATATTAATATCTCTATTCCAACATTTAATTATTCTGAAAAAGTTAAGAAATACACGGCTAAGTATGCTTTAAAGATACATCATATCGAGTAACTTTTCTTTACAAAATTATTCGTTTAGACTGGCCATTCTTGAGAATTTTATTGGCTATTCACAATAAATTCCGCTTTAACCCTTCATCTACCGCATTATGATTTACTGCAGTTTTTTTAATGCAATATTTTTTTTTCAATCACTACATTAAAAATTAAGGAATATATATAAACAAAATACTGAACTTTATGAAATTTAATCCGTTAGAGCTAATTGATTAATTAAAAATATTCAACTGTAAAATTAATTATATACACTGTTTACTTAAAATAAATAGTCAAATCGTTTTCTAAGGTCTTCATTAACATACAAAAAGTAAATAGATATTACCTTTTGACATTAACCATTTTTTCGGGTTAAAAATGAAAATCTTCCCAATCCGCAGAAAACGCCATTTCTGCTATAAAACTATTCGCCTTCCCCACTAAAATAATCATCATAGAACCCGTGCTGCCATACATCTTGGAAGAGTGGATTTCAAAGAATATTCCTACTAAGTATCGTCAGAATATTCGTAAAAATGGTTATTTTATGTCATTTTAAAGTGAGTGGTACTTATAAGTACCGTCGGTAGATAAAGGGTTAAGAGGAATTTCTTATCCTAAGCTATTCAATGAATTAATCATAAATGATGGTTTTACAAGCTCATCATTAATGGTGGTTTTGCAAGTTCATCATTAATGATCTTTTCATCATTAATGATGGTTTTGCAAGCTCATCATTAATGATGATTTTCTTGTGGAACTTTAAAAAAATTTTCTGTGTGTTTTATGACATAATTACAACAGCACAAGCCCAGTCGAATATCATTAATTTACATAAGTTTGGAAAGAAAAAACTATGAGAGAAAGAGATGCAAGCTCCCTTAAAAGTAGAAAGAATGTGTGCTACGTTATTAAACTAAAATAACTGAGACATTTTGCTCCGATTACTAAATTTAGAAAGACAGATCACAACCGAACAACTCATAAGGTCTTGAACATTGGCACCACACGCGCGCGCTCTCCTAGTAAAATCTCTGGTTGTTCACCAAGAAAGAATCTATTTTTGTCCATTCACAGATTTTAAAATTTTTACCTATAGAAACAAGATTGTAAATATGCATTATTCTTGAAGAAAATCCATCATAATAAAAAAAGAAAGTAATAAGTAATGTTCAAATAAAATCTGCAAGAGAATACAACATACTTTTTTCTATAATATTGATTAATACTTAATAAATTTACTGAATATATTACAAACGGCAAAAATCCATACTTGAGAAATTTGTGATAGTGTTTAAAGAATTAAGCTTAATATAATTTTAAAACATGCTTAATTTTTCAAAAAAGAATACAAGCGTTTAACTTATTTTCTTAAAATGATAAATAGATAAATACATTTAGGATTAGTTAGCATAATATAGTTCTTTAAAAAAATTATGCAATTAAACAAATTTATGAAATTTTTTTTACAGGTATCAAGTTATATATTTGTGGATATATATAAAAAAAAATATGCATGAAAATGAGATTGGAAGATATACCGGCAATGTAGGCATTTTCTTTTTCTTTTCACCGATTTCTACTCTCAGAATCGTAGACAGAAACAAAATTTTTTTAAGAAACAATTTAATAATTCCTTTAAAAGTTCCTTACCCTTTTCACCCACGAAATGTCACTTATACGCATGCAATAATAAAATATGATCTAAAAACAATCACACAAGAAAATTCTTTTTAATAACACATAAAAGCAAAAAGAAAAAAATTCAAATCGAAAAATATTTTTTACGAACACAAAATATCAACATAAAAATTATACACCTTTAAATCTAATATATGCGTAAAACTATTGTGGAAAATTTATACAAATTACTTACACAAATATTCTTCAAAAAATATTATCAATATAAATCACATTTTATAAAAAGAATATGCACACACATTTTCAAAAACCGTTGATTCTACGTAAAAATCACATTCCGAATGCACGCGCAAAATACATATCTGCACTCTGAGAGTAAAAAAAGTCATCCCTAAAAAATAAAAATTCATCAAGAGTTCTCATCGAAAAACCAGCCAGCAAGCAAAGTGTGGAGTGAAAAAGCTATCCAAAGAAACTGAATTTTATGCATTGGCACATGGATCCAAGAAACTCTTGCTTCTCCGTAGTCTAAAAAGATATGGAAATTTTCAACTATTTGAAAGATCGTAGGAAAAATGCGAGATTCAATTCCTTCACAGTGAATAAAAATTTCTTTTTTTTCTTTCATTGTGTCTATGGTTCTATTATTACTATTTTTTTTCAAGCATATATAGCAGAGGTAGATTTCAATCACATAATTCGTTCATATATCTGAGCTGTTTTCATTTCTTATTATATAAGTTTTAAGTTATTTTCTGGCTCGTAAGATATAGCAATGCGAAGAAAGAAAGTTTTATTGGGGAAATAAAACAAACTGCAATAAAAGAATTTAGAAGTCAGAAGAATTTTAAGTTAATGTTTTAAAAGGAGAAATGAAATTCCTCTTCGCATATTTAAAAGGAAAAAGGGATAAAGCAAATGGTTATGATATTTTTAATGCTATATATTTGTATAATTCACCTAATTTGCACATCTTGAATTAAAGTTTTACAACACAGATAAAAAGTACATCCCGATTAATAAACTCTAAGGATCAGTGAGCGATTGCTTAGAAACGTCGCATTTTGAAGCTACACGGTGGGTCTTCAGTGACCAGGATTCGAAACCATGACTCGACAGAAATAAGGTCGAACACGACCATGACCACTCGGGGCCACTACGAAATCTCGATTTGATATTATATTTATTTACGTCACAATGTGAAGCAACACGCGGGCTACTGGTGACGGACCTTGAAATTCTGAGCCACAATCAAATGACGAGGACGACACCAGAGCTGGTACTCCATCCCCCTTTTCTTCTAATCTGCACCACTCTCAGATTTAACGTGCATCAGTATCTCTACACAGCGGGTCTTCAGTGGCACTAGGTTTCGAACCCGTGGCTAGACAACACCGGCTGCAAGTTCCGAGACCATGACTACTGACAGCACCATGAACTCTTGGAGATGCAAGCATAATTTGAAATAAAAAATAGTTCAAAAATTCGCTATTGCTGGGTTAATGCATAAATGTGTAGAAAAATGTAATTTTTTAACAGAGAATTGTTTTCAGGTAAAAAATTTTTTAGTTTGTTAATAATTTTTTATTTATGGGTATTAAAATGCAAAAAAAAACTGGATTACGATTTGGGAATACTTTGAAATGGAATTAACTTCCTAGAATGTAAACTGTTCATTAACCATACTATTATTTCCCAGTAAAATAAATCTCATAATTTAAATATAATATTAAAGTAAAAGTTAAAATGGTATAAGAAGTGTGGAAATTTTTTTAAGATTCAATATATACTTGAAAAAGCAAGCAAATGGGATACAATTAGGAACATTATGATCTAATAACATTTTACCAAAAATTTTATTAGGTACAACAGATAAATAATAATACTATTATTTCTATTATTTAAGGGGTTTTCAACAGCATTGCAATCTGCAACTCTTCTTGCATAATTTATTTTATTTTCTGAATACAATATCAAAGTTCAATCTAAAATATTTATACACTCATTCAGTGGCTTTGTTTAGCATAAAGATATTCCATATTTTAAGTGGAATGCCTGTATATTATTTTTAATCTATCGAAAAAAATCTTCGACATAAAAATGAAATTATTTCTCATTATTGCATGTATAATAAACATTAACGCTTGGAATCTAACGTTGAACACTAATAATCTTCAGAAGCCTTTAAAAGGCATTGTGTTTGATTTTACCAAAAATAAATAAATAAATATTATGTCATTAAATAACAAGTGAGGGAAAATTTAACAATATTGATACTCTTTAATTGTGCAATTTTTGCCAATTCCTAGATTTTTTTCACAACTTAAATCAACATAAATGTTTTCTTTAATTACATAAATCAAAGTGCTAATTAATGAAATCTCTCCAGAAATGACCCTTTAAAAAGGCAATATTTTTTATTAAAAATTTATTTATTATTTATATTTATTATTTATTAAAAATGCGATGTATTTTATTTGAATATATAAAGTTAATTAAAAAGCAAGAAAAAAAATCCTAATATTTAAAATTTTCCAGTACCAATGTCATTAATAATAGACAAATTACATCATTTTAAAATAACGGAAGGTATTCGTACTACATTACATAATACACACACAAATGCATGTGTATATAATCCAACAAAAGCAATTTCTCGATTTATTTAAAATCAGCACAATTGACCACTAAGTATTCTATATAAACCCCATTAAAAACTCAACAAATTGTTAGGGATAATAGATTATTCAAAAACCAGATCTACGCCACCATTTAAACAGGTACATTAAACATGTCTCACCCCCTCTCGTGAAAATCAAAATCAACAAGTCTAACCCTAGATGCAATCGCGAAACTCCCACAAAAGAACAGGGGAGAACGAGAGGAGATTTTAATTTTTATTACTTTTATTTTTTAATCTGTCAGTCACTCGATTCCCTTCACGGGAGTGACGTGACGTCACGAGGTGACGCAGCTGAAGTGGCACGTGTCCGAATGACGTCATGTTGCCCACCAGCTGTCGAAGGGGTCCATTGTTCCCATAGAGATAGCCTTCTGCCCCGTCTGCTCTTTGAGGTTGCTCAACGAGCCCTGATATAGAGCGGTTGTGAACAACTTTTTGGATCGTCGTTTATTAAGAGTGATTAGTTGTAAATGAAGAGATCCACAAGAGGTAATTAACTCGCTTCCATAAAAACCTTTGCGTCGGAAGTTGCATTTTGCTTGATGAAAATGAATTGTTTTGCCTGGTATGTTCAGACACAAGAATCCTTTTAAAACAATACATTTATATGCTCTATGTTCTTTTTTTTAATTATCTAATAAAAAGTAGGCATTTAAAGCTAAAAAGGCGTGTTCTCCATAATTATATTTATCACTCACGGTTAAGAACATTATCACATAAATAAAAATAACATCAAATATCAAAGCACCGGAAAAGTGGTTAAGTATAAAAGAAAAATTAGAAATTTTTTCCCTGAATTAAAAACGTGGGAGAGAGATTTTCGCCCTAAAGAACCAAAAAATTCAAAATTTGAAAGCATGTCCGCAACAGAACACTAGGACCGCAGAACATATAATGATAATCGATAACTAGATTTTGGTCAAGGGGCTTAATTCACGACGGTCACATGATAAATATAATCACGTGTTCTCCACTGAATTCAAAACTGGCATAAGACTTGTACTTGTTCGATTTTCAAAATTTAGACAAAAATTTCAAATTTTTTTTAATTTGGTAAAGATGTTCAAATATTAAGATTCTTCAAAAAGTTTTTCAAAATTAGAAGGAAAAAAAATTCCACAATATGTGCATTTTTAAATCAAGTGCAATATTATTGCTTACGAGTATATACAACTTTTAAAAAAGAATCTGCAAAATAATAATAATAGAAGTAGGCAACAGCGAAGCGTACAAACTTAATTGGCAAGGAAACACGTGATTGCATTTACCATGTGACTATGACCCCCTCCCCCTTCTCCAAAGCAGCTTTAGTTTTATATAATGATTCAAATTACTGATTTAAAAATGGTTTATTTTCGATTTAACCAAGCATAAGTGATTCTCAAACTATAGTAAATGTACCCCTAACCATTTCTAGAGCTGCATTCAAGGCTATAGGGGAAAAATTGGATTTTTTTTTTATGAATAATTTTTTTTTAATGATACTTCATTCCACTGTTATTTGTTATCACTAGTCGTAACTGTTCCAAATAGGAAAAAGAATATCAATCCGTACCCGTACGACAACGACAACAAAAAGCAAAACTGATATATTTGATTTCTTGACAAAGAATTTCCCACCAAATTTTTTATGCAATGTTCTTAAATAAGTGAATTTCTCACAGAGATGGGCCATGACCGGGCCACTTAAAAAAAGGCTCAGCGGGCCACAGGTTGAGTATCGCTGCTGTAGATGATCCCTTAATAGAAACACTTTCAGCGACTTTGTTTTCCCAACAAAGGTATTCTATTATCCTCATAGTGAAAAATACAAGACGAATCTTGGATCGGGTACGGGAAAAAGCAAACTTTCTGACTGTCTTGGAGGGCCGCAAAAGAACTCTTGGTGGACTGCTAGTTGCCCACCCCTGGTGTAGAGAATACTTAGAGGAGCCATTTGCAAATGAATTACATCCAGTGATTTATTTTAGAAATAGTAACTGATACTATAAGCCCGGCGGCTGAATGGTAGTACATCGCGCTTCCACGTCACAGGTCCAGGGTTCAAATACCGGGCTGGGCAAGGTCGACTCAGCCTTTCATCCTTTCAGTGAGTCGATAAATGAGTATCAAACTTGCTTAGAAACTAAACACTGGGGGTTTCGCGTCAGACTGACCACCTGATCGGAACTGCTGCTTACGCACCTCAGCGAACAAGGTCACATAAACTGAGATGGGTCACATAAAAAAACTGAGCCCCTGTATCAGTGATACGGCGGTAGCTACACCCCTGATTAAGATACTATCACTGCATTATTGTTTCCAATACTGAGAAAACGATAAAAATTTGATAATTTCGTTAATTTTTCCTTCAAAGTAAAAAAAAAAAATATTATAATTTTATTTATTTCAATAAAATATCGGCATTTGCATTTAATTTATTAATAAATTTATGATTATTTTTTTTTATGTAGGGAATAATTTTTAAACGTCTTTCATTACATTTATGATGCAATGATAGTTTATATCATTTTATTTAAGTAATAATTTTCCTAACAATGAGTAATAGACATTCAAATAATGATTAATAATTGTTTAATAATTAAGTTGCCAATTAACGACACAAAAAAAGCGTAGTTAAATTTCTGCAGATAAAAAAAAAAAATTGATGTCCAGAACAATGCTTGCTTTCTTTCTTAGAATGTTTCTTCGAAGTAGATCTTACAAAGCTATTAAGTAAAAACTTCTTAAATAATATAAAACATTCCAAGAACAATTCCCGATGTTCAATTTTACATACTTAACCTCTAATGCCTTTCATTCAGGTTTTTCCCCATCAAAGATTGCCAATAAACTCAACCGAATCAAAATACAAATAAAAAAAAAAGCCAAACCAACAACAACAAAAAAATGATGCCTAAAGCAGAAAAAAAAATTCAACGAACTTTGTGAAAAACAACATTCAAAAATTTACTTTTTTTTTTAATAATGTCTAGCCAACAAAGTCCAATAACAAATGAGAACCCAAGATCAATCTGCGGTTTAAATATAAAAAAAAGGAACTAAAAATAAAGAATAAAAAAAACATGGCATAAAAAAAAATCGTAAAAAATCCCTAAAAGCAAAGATGCAGTCAAAATGAGACACCTTCTAATAAGGTAGCAAGTCTGGAGGTCAGGTCGTCTACTTCACTTAGCGAACTGTTAAAAGAAAAATGCGATCTACTCAAAAACCAGTTTTGCGTAGACAAGACCTACTACGAAAAAGCAGATGGATGAAACGAAATGCCTTGTTCTAATATACATACGTAGATCTCTATGTAGAACCAGAGTTTTTTCTGTTCCTAATGGACGCCTACGAGTAGTCACCCCGCCCCCAATTCTGCCTCTGGGGAATCTGATACACTTTTCTCATGATGGTGCCTGCTTTGCTAGTAGCCTTATCATGATGAAGAAAGTTAACTTGGCACTGTCCTGAGACATGTGTGTTGGCATACAATGATACGACTCCAAGCAATGGTTATTTAAAAATTTACCATAAGTCATTTCTAATTTATTTATATACAAACAGCGCCAAAATTACTTTACTACACTCTCTCCCAAACATGATTTTTAGCTGTAATTAAATTTTAAAAAGGTTGTTTATTTTTCTACTCTCATTAATTTATTTTGTAATTAAATGAAGAGAACATGACAACCTTTAAAATTTTCAATGGCAAAATGTAACAGTGTTTAGTGGCGCACACAGCAGTTTTTTACGGGGGGGGAAGAGGGCAAGGTTGGAAGTCCACCATTCTCGTATGTTCCAATACACCGCCCAAAATATGCAAAAAACAGTAAAAAATTTATTGAATAAATAATTAGCATGAATTAATAAAACTAATTATTAACAATAAATACTAAATTAAATTTTAAGTACTATGTACATAGGATCGAAAAAAAATCAGGAGCTTCAGGGGGGGGGGGAGTCCGCACCCGGGACCTTCCGCCTCCCCCTGTGTGCGCCATTGCAGGAAGTACAAAGTTGCTACGAAGTTACAAAAATCATTCACAAGATAAAAGAAAAAAAAAACAGTAAAATAATATTGTTTATCCTAAACAGATGCTCATTGGTTTTCTAAATTGAAAGCTATTTGCATACCTGTTTGCTAATTTAAATGTTTATTACGTACGCGAATAGTTAACAATGCCTTATTTAAGTGATGATGATGAGTTTGGTGTTTTATGGCGCAAGAGCCAGTTTTGGCTATACTGCGCCAAACATTCATAGGTCTGTGGTCTGGACGAGAAAAGAAAAGGAAAAATTGGATGACAAGATGGAGGGTCGAAAATAGAGAAGGATCACTGGGGTACCCCGGGGTCGTGACACCCGTGTTTACCAAAGATAGTAAACCCCTTGGGAAAAGGAAAAGATCACTAGGGTACCTCGGGATTGTGACACCCGTACCCACTTAAAGAAGGTGAGCTCCCTGAGGGGATACCTTATTTAAGCGAACAATACGATTCTCAATGGAATCTATCAATCTAACAGCACCAAGTCTTATTTCTGGTAAATATAATTATACATAATTATATCATTTCAATTTTTAATAACAATTACATACGTCGTGTTGTGTGGAAGACAATTCATATAAAAAGTCCTTTAAAAAATTCCGTTCCAATTATCATGTCCACTCTCCAAACACTACAGCATAAAAAGCAAAGAAATGGAAAATTCAGTACACCAACATGTAACCAGTTTCACAGTCTTACACCGAGCACAAAGGCAATGAGATAAATTACAGAGTTAAAAGTTTCATCACAATGGCTGATCCGCTATTAAATGGAAAGTTGACTAATATTTCCAGCAGCATATAATCCCACACGACTTTTCAACACGACACCCACGAAAACGAGCTTGTCAAGCGCTCGTCTCCAGTCGAGACAATATGACAACGGGGACAGCGATCATCTCGAAATTAAATTCGTTTTTATTCCTCCGCTCTGGGAGCCGGTCATCAGCGCCAGTTTTAATCTAAGAACAGAAAAATTAAAAGAATTACTTAAGAGAGGGAAAATATTCCAGTCTTCCACCCCCGTCCTTTTCCCTAGTCTTTTAATACCCTTTCGACACCCGGCGAAGATGATTGTTGTCTCCCTGGCAATCTGCCAGAGACCGCCATTGTTGGTAGCTACTCGCTTTGCTTCATTGTTGTCAATAATGAAAATCGTCAAGTTTAGGATACTTGCATCGCCAACTAACCTTTGAAGGGGGACCGACGCGAAATTGCGAGGACACTTGCTGACACATATCCTTTCCCCTGTGGACTTACAGAGAGTTGAGCCATAACAGTCTCCTACAGAAATTCCAGGAGACCCTATTAACCCATAATCAAGCTAATAAATATAAATTTCAATGTATATCAAACTTTACTATCAAGTTTCCCTCTATTATTCTTTATGTGTATTTTGGATAGTGTCCTGTCACTTGAACGCGAGATTTAAAATTATGAGATCTGTCACCAAAAGCCCTCGTGTAGCTTCAAAATGCGATGAAAAAACAATCAATAGGGGTAAAGAAAGTAACTACTAAATGTAATTATTATTTTTCCAAAACGTGTGTTTTTATAAGAAATTCGACTTTGGTTTTCCATTACTTTGTAAAAAATAAATATTATGTTTGATTTTTCAAGACTCTAAGCAGTGGCGTAACGTACACCTCCGCAACCCCCACACCGCGAAGGGAGGGTGCAGGACTCTAAGGGGCCCGAAGACTGAGTGATGCAAAGTACGTAAGATCGAACTCGGTGACCAAAACCTGACTTTGCATGCAAGGGGGGGGGCA
>BMAV01006321.1:364124-387540 GCA_019973955.1 Trichonephila inaurata madagascariensis
ACAAGCGGATTTACAGATAAGTGTACCTTTTATAATCGTATAAGCTTAGATTAGGAATGCCCCCAAAAGATTGTTGAATTAATTAAAAAGTGATTATAAATTGCTTAATCTGCAGTTAAAGTAATTATTTCATAACAATGTCTGCTTCTTCAATGATCCCTACTACACCTGCAACCTCCAGTTCTCCTCCTTCCACCAACTTCTCGAGAGAACTTGCGACTCGACAAATATTTAAAGTGTCCCCATGCCACACTGGCACTATATATAGACATCCATGCCTTCTCCGCCGGGATTCAAACTCAGTCCCTACGGCACAGCAGCCAGCGTCACTGACCACTATACCGGATGGGCAGCATGCAGCTGTTGCCATTCGATATTAAACCAATAACATCGAATTATGAGACCCGTATAGCTGCGTACCCCCAACCTTTTTATCGCCGCGGACCGGTCAACGTTTGATAATTTTACCAAGGCCCGCTGATTTGGGGGATTTTGATTGTTTGTATTTTAGATTGTTTTATAATTTTAACTTTATTACATTCAAACATGTGTGAATTCAGAATAAAAAAAACACAGTTACACCAAAAAATGAAAATAAAGTGATTTAACATAAAATATAAAGTGATTGCCTTAAAAAGTCGCACAAAACTCAGAAAAATACAACACAGTAAATAAAATGGAAATAATTTAATGTTCCTTGAACAGCCCGGTACTATTTGATAAACGAACCGGGGGTTGGGGACCACAGCTATATGGTAATGAAATTCACTTACTGATTGAATTGTAGTGTGCACAAAAGATATTAAATTATTATTAAATTCAAACCCATCATAGATTTTTTTTGAAAGACAAGGCGCCAAATTTTACGAACACCCTGTATTAGAAAAGTATAAGCACCGAAGTCGACCCACTTTACTACCCTCAGCCCTCATAAACTCACAAACGATTCGAAAACCTCCACGCGCGCCAATATATTATATTAAAAATTCAAAAGCGACGCAGCTCAAATTGAATTCCTGGACGATTACAAATGAAAACGGGAGCATATTCAGAGAAGGAAGAAAAAAGAAAAGGAAGCATATACTCCAAATATTTGTATAGGCGCCCGTTTCTATTAACAAAAGAGAAAAGATGAGATATTGATATGATGGGAAGTTGAAATAAGAATCTAAATATGGAATAGAGACACGCGCTCCTGGAAAAGAATGACTCCAGATAGGAATCTTGCATGATGTCGAAGAAATGGCACGTTTTCCTTTTTCGTAAATGCTGTGCTCAGCAATAAAAAGGACACTCGTCTTTTCTTTTCTTTTTTTTTTTTTTTTTTTTTTAGCTTAATAGTCTTCTTTTTAATTTTTTTTTATTTTTTTTTTTTTAATAAAAAATTTTACTGTTTTTTTTTTTTTTTTTTTTTTTTTTTTTTTTTTTTTTTCGTCTTTTTAGCTACTTATTATTTGAGAGACCTGGCTTTTGGTTACTAATTTCAATTAGAAACATTTAATGCGTTCACCCCTCCCCCCTTAAGGTATCTGACTGCATTCGAAACCGTGATTTGGCAAAAGCGTTCAAACGAATAATTTTTTTTAATATTTAGTGTTACTTAAATTAGAACGTACGTATAAAATTGTTTTAAGAATAGTACTACAATAAAAAAATTACGTAAACGCCATATTTTGGCAAAAAAAAAAGAACTTAGAATTGCCTATTTTCAAAAGATTTCCCTTTTATGAAAAAACCTTCGGTAATAATATTTTGTTTACACATAGCTGAGACATCTCCAGAGAGCCTGAACTAGGAATTTTGAAAAATTCGCATTATTTTCAGAGACTACCAATTTAAATAGTTATCGGTGTTTTTTTTTTTTGTTATCTTGGTGCATTAAAATATGGATAAATACATTTCTAAGATATATATTTCAAAAATCCTAGTTAAGGCTCTGTACAGAGGTCTGAGCTTGTTATAGAAGCATTTTCCACAAAAGGAGAATGTTTTGAAAATAGGTAATTCTACGTTCATTTTTTGCCAAAATATTGCCTTTGAATAATTTTTGTATTGTAATAATAATCTTAAAACAATTTTACACTTGTATTCTAATCTAATTGAAAGTAAATATTAAAAAAAAATATTCGTTTTTACTCTTTTTGCAAAATCACGATTCCAAACTATGGTCGGATACCTAAAAACACGAGATTTTTTCGAAAAAAATGGTAAAAAAATTATCTATTTTTTCCCCTTGAATAGGCAGGTTTAGTGAAAGTTATTTTTTGCAATTTCAGTTTGTGGGTGACTAGGGAGCTAGGGTGGGTGGGGTAAAAGTTATAAAAAAATTATTATATAAAGAGTAAACTATTTGATTACATGTTTATTTTGAATTTCAAACTATATTAAAATCAAATTGTCACACTTAAAAGCACTAGACTGGAGAATCGGTTTTTCACAATTGATACGACTGTGCTTACGTAAGTAAATGATTCGATAAATGTATAGATGACCGGTGTACCTTCATTGGAAGCGAAGAGTGAAGCTTAACAAGTTCACTGCCGCTGCAGGGGGAAAACTTATCACCAGCCATGTACAAGAATTTTTCCCCACACGCCAACTGAAGGGGAAAATAAATGTTTATAATCTGCTGTTCCCGCGATAGCACGGGATTGGCTATTGGGATATCATCTCACACCTTAAGCTTTCACGGGATTGCGTTCTTGTGTTCACGCCACGTCCCGCAATGGCACGGGACTCAGAAGCGAACAGATTAAGTACATGTGTCAGTTTTAGATTTATCGGATCATGTATGATCACTGCAATGAATACGCCCACACAGTCTAGCAGTCGCTCACAGTTGTTCAAGCATTCAAATTAACAATTTTGTGTTGTTGTAGTAAAAAAAAATTTCGTATTTTAAAAAAGGGGTACGATGTCGAAAACAAGTGTTAAGAAAAGAAAACAACTACGCCTCTAGGTAGACTGCAACACCTTAAAAACATTTGAAGAAACCCGCGCGCGCGTACCCTAGAAAAGTCTGTCCATCCCTGTACAAAATCGTCAGAGTCTCTCATTATCAGGTAACTTCTTTCTAAACAGGTTACAAAAACACTTATTTATAATTAACTGTTTAATTTTATGATACTTAACGAATAAAAATGATAGTAAAATAATGATAACATTTTACTAGTTAAATCGAGATTAATCATTATATCGGGGTCCAAACAAAATACAATTTTTTGCACTTATCTTTTGTAAATTCTGTAATAAGGAACTACACAGAAAATATCTATAGTTAGAAATTACACATTTTTTATTCAACAGGTAAAAATACTATTAGTGAATTATTATATAAACGCCAGTTAATAGGAAATTTTAAAATACTAACTAATAGATGTTTGACAATCTCTTTGATTCCTGACTGGAAAGAGTTCTTTTTTCGACTTTGTACAAAGAAGAAAATACTACGTCAATTACATCCTGCTGCATGAGGTATGTTTACATAATTTCCAAACAATGTAAATCATAACAAAATGTAACAGTTTTGATAAAAGTTTCATTATCAATTCCTGTTTTAGAATCGCTAAACATCGGCTCCGACAAATCAACCATTTCCTGAGAATCAATTGCACAAACAGGCAGTCCTTTATCAAATCTTTGTATATATAATTCTGTGCGTGTGTATGTGACTGAACTCCTTCTAAACGGCTGGACCGATTCTGATGACATTTTTTGTGGGGGTTCAAGTGAATTCGAGAATGGTTTAGATTCACAATTCGGTCCGATATAGCTATTAGTTAAAAAGATATTAATTAAAAACCTTAAAACACATAATTATTGCATCCCTGTGTGTTGTTTATTCCGCTAATGAGCAGCAAGAGGAAAAAAAATAAGAGGGGAAAATTTTGTTTTTCGCACGGCCAATTATATGTTGCATGTCCGAGGGTTGACAAACCATCGCATTTGTTTGCTTATACCCCTCAAGGATTAACCAAAAATACTGTACATTCAATGGTATTACGATAAATTTATTTATTGTGCATTAAAAAAATATACCTGTAATGAAAGTAGTTCGAGTTTTATCTTGTTTTTTATCATTTCATTAAAACAAGTTTAAGTTTCTGTTCAGAGAATAGCTTCTACTATATTCAACTTAGTTCATAGTAAACACGTACTCACACGCAATCGATATGTCGAATTGTGGTAACTGTGCATGTGATGACGTCAGGTATTGTAATAACTTTTTTTTGTAAAAATTTTTCTCAAAACAATCCAGATTGGCACAACTTATTCAAAAAAGTTTGAAATTTTCGGATTTAAGACGTGTGTACAGGACAACGTCTGTCGGGCTGCTAGTGTAATATAATTGTTAAAATCTTAAAATATCCCTTATGTTGTGGAGTGAAATGAGATAAAAAAGAATTTTTCTGTCCTATTCCAAACTCATACGATAGGTTGCATTTATGACACACTTGCACCTTTAAAAGTCTAATAATGGTTTGCACCTTTTCCCAGTCAAAATCTGCTGCTTACAAGAAAAATTCTTCTGTTCCGAATAAAGAGACTATCTAGCATTTGAAAAAAATCCATTTTTTTCTACTACAAAACAAACAAAAAATTTAACTATTGAAATAATTTGTTAATTCGGGATTTATTATTCGTTAAATAGGGGTTTTGCCCCCTTTCAATCGGGAAAAGAAAAAAATCGTTCAAACGCGAAATTCGTTAAATAGGGGTTCGACTGTATTACTTTTTCCATACCAAAACAAGTAATATAAAAAAAAAGTCAATTCCTACTTAGGTCAACAAAGAAAATTTTTATTTTAGTTACTTTTTATTAAATAATTCCAATTAATATAAATATGTATATACATATGATAAAATCACAATATTAAGTGACAAAATAGACAGCGATTTTTCTAGCAATTTTCCACTTTCGTTTTTATATAGGGTGTTGGACTTTTTTTGGTACCCTCTATGGTATAAATAAGTATAATTGTAATCTAGTCTATCTATTTTTATTAAAACGGATCTCAGACGAACATCAGAAATAAAATAACGCGAGGCCGAGTGTGACACGATGATGAGCAAATTGACCGGTAACTTTCGCCCGTACCAAACACGAGCAAATGTGTTAAGAGGTTAATGAGGTAGGCTATTAAGAGAATATTTACTGAATGTTAAAAGCGGTAAGAGAGGGTGAATTAAAAGTGCCGTGTTATTTAATGTTATTTGTTTTAGAGAAATTATGCAATTCGTTAACTGCATTTATGATAATACAAAACGCTCGACGAATGTCCCAAAAAGATTAAAATTCATTACGTGTATTAAAAAAATGATTTTGCCTCAATGTGAGTTAACTGTGTACTAGACGCTTTGGTCACGGTAGCCTACGTGGTCACAGTCACGAACTTAAGGCCAGCGCGTGTCACGAGTTCGAGCACAAGTGGCTGATGTCCGTTAAATCTGTCGAGGTTCAAATGTTCTCCCCATTGGTGTGGTGTGAAAAGAGAGGGAGGTGCCAGCTCAGATGTCATCCTCGTTACTTGACCACAGTTCAAAATAAAGAATTATGTGACCAATACCCCTCGTATTGCTTTATAGGGCGACGTTAGTAAATATTCACCCACGCCGTGGGGGTTTCGCGATTCAAATCCTTCCTCTCTCATATACATGGTGTTCCAGGATTATTGGGACAATCTTTAAGGATAGATAGGGGACATCAATAGGCTTCAGATTTGCATAGCATCCCATGGTCGGAAACGTCTTCGTTTGGCGCAAGGTAGCGTTGTTCACAAGAGCATTGGAGGAAAAAGACCTGCATTCCCATAGTCATTTGAGCTGTCATCGCCCACAGAGCAGTATGGAGCGTTTTACGAACACCGGGCTGGCAGATATGTACCTGATTTACGGACTGGCACGAGGAAAGGAAGTGCACGAGCAGCAGAGAGATGGTATCGTGAAAGGTATCCGCAGAGAGATGCACCGGACTGCCGGATGTCGCAATTTATGTGAATATGGATCATTACGATGTAATAGGCATAGTGAGGTCCGGACACGTGGGACTCGAATTCTAAGCATGCCTCAACTTTGATCAATAAATATTTCAGATGATCTCACAGCCTTGAGTTTCTTTGTGTGTTTCCTGTATCTGTCATACTACTTTCACATGAAGTTTCCGACCATGAGATGCTATGCAAATCTCAATCCTTGTGAGTGATGACTCCACCCTACCCTTAAAGTATGTCCCAATAATACTGGGAAGATGTTTAATTTTTAGCATAATCACACCTTAACGCCTTAATCAACGTGTTTTTTTTTAATATTCCTTCCCCGCCTATAAAAGAAATCTGTATACGCCACTGCGCAAACATGCGGTGGAATTTTAAAAAAAGACTGCTAGAGAGAGATACAACAAATCTGATTTCGTTTCACTCAATATTTTTAAAAAAATTTCAGCATAAAATCAAATTCTAACAAAATGCAAAAAAAGGTAATTTTTTCAAAGATCGAAATAATTTCAATAAAATGTTACATCAAAATGACTTCCAAAAGGAAATCGTGTTTTCCAAAGCCGAAGTACAAAGTAGGGTCTGCAGCCCCGGGATTCCGGTGTTTTTTTCAATCCCGGGATTTAATTTTTGTCTGAATTATATTTTTAAAATTTTTCTCATCAAAATTTTCTAAGAATTTAATTTTTAGAAAATTTATATTTTGTTTATGAAATATGTACGTAGAATTTTTTTGTGCAATTATAAGTGCTTGAAGAAAAAAAAATAGATGCAGCTCTCATTTCTCGTATGGAAGAACGGCGCGCAGATCTAAGTAGCTCAGTGCAATATTTACATAATAATATAAGCAACATCTCAAGAATAGATTTTGTCGCAGTTTTTTCTTCAATTAAATGCCATAAATTAATAGCGGACCTACTTGAAAGACTTGAGACACTTCAAATCCCATTGCATTACTAACAGCTCATGCAACTGGATCTTCCATTTCAAATAAGGTAACACTTGAAATGGATTCACATTCTGATTCTATAACTGAATCAGTTTATAAACAAAAACCATTAAGTGTAACAGAACTAGAAAAAGTTATCTAAGAGGGATATGCACCAAAATGCAGTCAATTAGATTTGAGACACCGTCGTCAAAAATTTAAAAAGAAATTTCTCCTTTTTGAAAATGAAAGGAGACGCGGTGAATTTAATGATGATAACACCTACTAGTATAAAATCCTACCGACTGGGTGGCGTAGTCGCTGGCCTATTGCACACAAGGTTGCGGGTTCGACCCCGGCCCAAGTCGGTGGATTTTCATGATGCAGAAAATCGACAGCGGCCAAGTCGTATGTATGCGGCCATGTCGGCATGTAAAAAATCCCTTTGGAGTGCCCGTTTGGCTTGGGTGCCCTCGGCAAAATTAAATTCCTAAGTTCAATTTCGCATCGTCAGAGCTCAGGTGCCTCCCTCTGGGGAGGAAACTGGGCGTCAAAATTACTTGCGGCAATTGGTATTGCCTAGATGGTGCCGAAATAAAAAGTAATACCAGCTCCTGGAGAATGAATTAGGTCTGCAAAGGTAAAAAATACCAATACGCAGACCCATTAAAGAAAAAAATTATAGAATCCGAACGAGCATTTTCTTCGGCAGGACAACTTGTAACAAAAATAAGAAGCCGTCTGAACGATGAAACGCTGGACGAGCTGTGTTTTTTAAAAGTTTATTTACAAAAACACATGAAATGAAGAAATGTTTTTTTAATTTCATTATGTACTATTTTTATTTATTTTTTTATGATGAATTAAATTTTTGTTTCAATCAAACTAATATTAAACCAATTTTTAATTATATTTTCAGTTTTATGAAGCAATTTCAACTACGCTAATATGTAAGTATTTTTAATAAATAGTCCAATCCTAATCGCGGGAATAATCCCAGGATCCGGTGGTTTGGGGGGAGGGGTTCCGGGTAGGGTAATGTAATCCCGATATCCCGGGATTGAAAATATAACACGGGATTGTGAATCCTAGTACAGAGCCTCTGAAATATTATTTTACCTGCACCATATACTGCCATAATGTTAAAAATTTAAAGGGGAAAAAAACATTTTTCACACGAATTTAAATCAAAGTTATATGAATCTAAAATATAGTTGAATCCTGATTTAACTCCTCTTTAACAAATTTTTCTATTTCCCGATTAAAATGTATGCAAAAACTCCCTATTTAACGAACAATAATCTCCGAACTAACTAATTATTTCATCAGCTGGAAAAAAAAATTTATTATATTGTATTAGAAAATATTGGATTTTTTTTTTTTCAAAAGACATTAATTTTTTGTCATGAACAGAAAAAAAACTTTTCTTGGAGTAGTAAATTTCAACAGGAAAGGGTGAAGACCATTATCAAACTTTAAAAGTGCTATCAAGAAAGTTTTGAATGTGAGAGGGGAAATTCCTGTCTTATCTCATCCTACTCCACAAAGCATGGAATATTTTAAGATCTTATGTTACATTTGGTGGCGGATTGCCTATTTAAGCGCATCAAGTTGACAAAACTGTTGATTTGTCGGAGCTAATGAATAGCGATTCTGAAACGGAAATTGATAATGAAACTCTTATCAAAACCGCTACGTTTTCTAATGCTTTACATTGTGAGAAAATTAAAAACATACCTTATGCAGCAGGATGTAAATGAAGCAGAAATTTCTTACCTGCATAAGATTGAAAAAGAGCTCTTTCGAGTCAGGAATCAAATGATCCGTCAATATTTTAAAATTTCCAATTAACTAGTGCGTAGAGTTAAGAGTTGTATCTATATCGCACTATAGAGCTGCACAAGGGCTATTGGTGACGGACCTCGTTATTCTGAACCACGGTCAAATGACGAGGCCGACACCTGTGAGCTGGCACCCCTCTCTCCTAACCTCCACACTACACCAACGGGAGGACGTTTGAGCCTCGACCTATTTAACGTGCATTGGCCCCCTCTGAACGGCGGATCTTCAACGGTACTCATGACACGAGTCCGCTACCTTGACCACTAAGCTACCGCGGCCCAACTGGAGTGTAATAATTCACGAAGAGTATTTTTAGCTGTTGAATAATAATTAGTTTAAGGTATTTGACTGATTAGTTCGGAAACCTGATTTTGCAAAAGCGTATAAATGGATAATATGTATGATATTGAGTGTCACTTAGATTAAAAAATGTATATAAAATTGTTTTAAGAATAGTATTACAATAAAAAATTACTTAAGTACAATATTTTGACAAAAAATGAACATAGAATGATCAATATTCAAAACATTCTCCTTTTATGAAAAATGCTTCTATTATAATAATATTTTGCCTGTATATAGCTTCGACCACTGTACAGAGGCTGAACTAGAATTTTTTAAATATATAACTTAGAACATTATTTTACTACAACAGAGGGGAGAAATTTAAGGATAAAACGCCGATAGTTATTTCAATGGGTGGTAACTCTGAAAATAATGTGAATTTTTCAAAATTCTTAGTTCAGACTCTCTGAAGAAGTCTTTACTTTATATAACTGTGTGTGTGTGAAATAATATTATTATGGAAGCATTTTTTATAAAAAGGAGAACGTTTTGAAAAAAGGTTATTCTAAGTTAATTTTTTGCCAAAATATTGCATTTAAATAATTTTTTTTGTCATAATATCCTTAAAACAATTTTATACATGCATTCTAATCTAAGTGACACCAAATATCATGAAAAATTATCCTTTTATACGCTTTTGCAAAATTACGGTTCCGAACGTAGTCGGATATCTTAACTATGGATATTTTTGTGTTGTTGCTTATTACAGAATCAAGGAACAAAATGTTCGGTCCCGATGAATTCGTTAAATCAAGTGCGAACAATATTTTAAATTTCTTTTTGATTGTTTAAAAGGTTCAAAAACGCGGAAAAGTGCTAACATAATTTTAAAAAATGTAATAGTAGAACTATGGAAATGAAAGAAAAGTATATGAGATACTACGAAAACTGTGAAGAAGCCTCGTTCAATGCAGTGCATTGCAAAGTAAACTAAAAAAAGCACGGATTTTCGGAAAATCCTAGTGGAAATGAAGGGCCCCAAAAGATTTCCTCGTCTCGAAACAGAAAGAAGCGTTGCCAGATTTGCGAAAGAGAATCCTGAAAATTCTGCAATAAAGATAACAAGAGAGTTGAAGCAGAAATTTTACTGTCGATAGGCATTCCCCCAGACTATATGTAAGAAAATTTTTTCATAAAAAAACCAAAAGCTATTGAGCACACACACCTCAAAACAAATCATATTTTTTTTTTTATCTAGAAATGTTTTTAAAAAATTCTTGAATATGATAACCACTATGTAAGAAAGCTGCAAGATATTTGTGAGTGTGTGTGAAAGTCTATTATTTTTCTATACATCAGTCAATACTTTGTTTGGATTTGAAATAGTCGGCTAAAATCTACAAATATAAATAGGACTAGAGTAAGGTGGAGATTGCATTATGGCATGGGGTGCAATGGGGTCAAGGGGTGTTGTACATTTAGTATTCATCGAACGTACATTGGACAAAATGGTGTAATCAGAATACAAAAAAAATTAGTAGAAGAACTACATAATTGAATTTAAATGGAAAGTATTCTTCGTTGTTCAAAACAATAGTCTTAAGCACATTATATCAGTGGTCTACAGATACGTGTACACCATGGGGTACAAGAAAGAAGTAAGCTCACGATATACATGTGCCTTTTCCCTTTCACGACTTTAACATTTTGTCTCTTTCACGACTAAAGGAAACATTTTTTTTTCCATTTAAAAATAGGTGATTATCGTATTTAATATAATCTTACCAGTATTTTTTTATACAGAATGTCTAAATAGAAAGCATGCCGAATGCATTCACGTAAAAGGGGATGTTTAGGAAAAGAAAACGGCTGTTCAATAAGTAATAAAATTATTTAAAAAAAAATACCATTAATCATCATCATTTACATGGGTTTTTTTTTTTCAAAATAACTTCCGTGATACGTAATGCATTTATCCCAAAGTTCTGTCCACTTCTTAAAAAAATGTAAAAGTCCGTTTTGTGAGAGCTGTTTCAAAACCGCCTACGCAGCCTTTACACATGCTTTGTATCCTGCAAAACGTTTTCCTCGTAATAGTTTCTTAAGTTGAGGAAACAGCCAGAAATCGCATGGAGTTTTATCAGGACTGTATGGAGGGTGTGGTATAAAATCTCTACGTTCTTCTGCTGCGAAACATACAGTACGCAACGAGCAATACGTGGTCGGGCATTGTGATGGTGCAATAGGAAGCCATATCGAAGTAATGGACGTTTTCTTTTAACGTGCTGTACCATTGTTCTCAAGACATTTGTGGAGTGCGAGTTGTGTACGGTAGTACCGGGTTCGACAGCGTGTTGATACACAATTCCTTCATAATAAAAAAATTATGGTCATAACTTTACCAGTTTTTGCTTTCTTGAGAGTAGGTGAAGAGGGATGTTTCCATTCACTGCTTTGTTGTTTTATGGTTGGATCATAGTAATACAACCAAGCTTCGTCTACTGTGATAAAGCGTTTTAAGATATTGTTGCCTTCTTGTTCCAATCTTTAATCATATCGTATCATGTCAAAGGTCTCCGATGCTGATTTTTGCTTCCATTTCGACAATTGGGCGCGTCTCTAGGCGCCTACAAACACGTTTCAGTTCGATCACGTGATACTCAAGAATACGAGTCTGTAAACGCCATTAATCGGTAGCTTTTGTTAATACAGACAACAAACTTTTCTTATGCGACAGAAATTAACATTCCGATGAGTGGTTTTGCGGCAGTAAAATTAGTCTTATTATTGAACAGCCTACGTAAAACCAATCGACGCCAATGATAGGACATCAGCGGGCTGTACTATGATACTGTTTCAGCTTATTGTGCCGTATAATAATTATTGTGTTTTCTCACATACTATATGTTATTCAGTAAGTATAATTTTGTACAATAATAAAGTATATTTGAACAAATGAAAACAAATACTTGATGATAACAAATAATACCAGGTGTCCGAAAAGTATGAATACACTTTCAACTCTTAATTTTTTTAAAAATAAATAAAATAAAATAAAGATATTCACTTTGGGGGGGGGGTGTTCTTTTAATGAAAGCATTTTCACGACTTGGCGCCGCCAAGTCGAAATCACGAGACGAGGATACTAACATTTCCCCGCGCTTTGCTTTAGTGTGTGAATTTCCTATACTTCATCTGTTTACATCTTGTATGTGAAGCTATTTATTTTTATTATATTTTTGCATTATCCTTGTTTAATAATTAGGTATGAAGAAATTTTTTACCATAATTTTTGTTTTAGTTTAGTATATTTGTCATTTGGTGTTAGTGTGCGAACCCGGCGGTTTTACTTGCAGTGTTTGTTTATATATTTATTAATAGTTCTAGGTTATTTTTTAGCATACTTGTATTTAGTCCTTTGTTATTATGTAGTTTATTATGTTTATTTACGCACAAGAATGATTTACAGCATAGAATTGAGACCATTGAATTTGGGAAAACTTCTCATAGGTGTATAATTACTTATTGGTATAGATAGTGTATCACTCCATATAAATTCATAAAATAGTTTAATTTATAAGAAACATGTAGATATAAAATGGTTACATTTTGAAATGTTAATATTTATACCTTTCATTGTCTGATTCCCTTAGTAATTACCAGCTACAAATGTTTAATTTTTTTAGAGAAATGCTATCTCTATAATTTCTCATAGAAGAGCATGGAACATTCAGAAACATGAAATGCAAATAAATATAATTTTGGAAATGAATTTATAATAAGATTTGTTAGTAACATGGATATTTTTATTTATTTAAATTTTTCATACCTATTTCTAATGTTTAACAAGAGATTTATACTTTTTAAGAGCAGAGTGTATAAAATAATAGTTGGTTAATATGAAAATTTTTGATTAATAATTAGGAATTCTTCTGTGATGGGAATGAAATTGCTTTTAATATCATTTGAAGGTTTGGGGTATCTGAAATAATCTAATAATAAACAAACATTTGATATGTTTTATAGTTTAACTTCCTTTGTGTAATTATTACCCTTTAAAAAGGTTAATTTTTTTAGAAATGCCTGTCTCCAACATTCAGAAAGAAAATGAATTGGACTTTTTAAAAATAAATTAAGAAACATGTTTAAAGAAGTAGGCATTCTAATAAAATTATTTTATAGTAGAACAAATTAAATTGTTTTCATGAAAATTTCTCGTATACAGAAGCAAAAAATTCTTATTGAACAGTTTTATTTAATAATCATACCCATTTTAATATACATTATTTATTGACACTTAATTTTAACATTACATGAATACACTATAAGTAAATAAAGCATTTCATTCTATGAATCAGACTCTGTGAATGTAACACTATACTATAAGGACAAATAGAGGATCTAACTGCCACAATATTCAAAATGCATAATATCTTATACAATTATTATACATCAATTTTTATATATTATTGATAATATCTAATAAAATTATCTGGAAACATTATAAATGACTTTTTTCAATGCATTCACAACAAAAGAGTATTAAATGTCATCAACCCAAACAAATAAAATGATACAGTAAAAAAAATTTAAGAAAATCCTCTCCTAAACCACAGATTATAAATAGCTAAAAAAAGGTCAAATTATGCAGCATTTCTGAAATTTTCTCTCACTTTATGTATCTCTTTAGGTTTATGACATAAAAACTTAAATTTTTAAACACCACCACAGGCAATTAATAGTAAACAAATAAGTAATTGGGTTGTCTGTTCTTTAAAATCTACTAGAAAAACAACCAGCTGTGTGACATAGGAACTAGAAAGCAAAATCAGGAGACTGCACTACATTTGTAGGTTGTCTACAAAACTTTTCATGGTATTTTTGAGAAATTGTATATGGTAGGGATCCTAAGAATTTTAAAATTTCAGATCTTAAATCTATACAATCAACTTTCTGAATTTACATAAAATAAATTAGAATACTTAAATCAAGCAACTTATAGAAAGAAGTTTTGAATAAAAGAAACAAATACACGTATAAAATGGCAATATATTTTTTGTAAAATATCTCGATACACTTTTTTTCATGTCCTAAAAATACAATAAACTTTTGTTTTACATTTGTTCATCATAACTGTAAAATTACATATTAAACTAAAACTTATATTTATTTTTAAACCACCCTAATTTTCCTTGCATTAATTTTGATTAATAAATCTTTACATTGCACATACTACATCAAAATAAAACTGACAAAAGAATTTTTTTTTTTTTGAATTTTACACTAATAACAAAATTTCTACAATCTCTTCTGTTTTAATGGGAATATTTGATTTTTTTGCACTGAACATAACAACGCTTAATGCATACCTATTTCTACCAGTTATTGCATATGTATAGTGTTAAATATACTTCAGTTCATCCAAACTTAAATTTATTTGGAGTAATGTATTGACATGTTATTAAAAGTATAATTATATTTATACTTTTAAAAAAAATTGAAGATCAAACATTAGGAAAAAAGATTCAGAATTCTTGCTCTGAAGTTTGATGTTTGAAAATATATTAACTTCAAATATAAAATAAATTGCTTCAAAGTTTATCTAAGAAATGCTAAATCAGTACTCATACCATTCCAAAATTTTGGACATACGCGTATTAAACTGCCAACTAATAGTGCCGTTACGCCACTGTCTTGTGTGGCCATGCTATCGGACTTCCTCTTTCTATCCATCGCCAGTGTGGCGGTGCCCCATTAACGCTGTACATTGTTGTAGCTTTAAGCTTGGTAAATCATGCTACAAATTGCGTTTTTTCTTGCAGTGAAATCATTTTGAAACGAGCTTGTTCAAAAACAGGGTCGTTACACCATCTAATTTGCATTTCATTAAAAAGAAACTTTAATCTTTTCTGTATCGACTATAAAAAACCGTAGGGGGAAAAATCTTTTATTTTTAATTCATTTTTGAAATAACGGTCATACTTTTTGGCTACCCTACACTATTTTATCCTATTTTATTCCATAAAATTTCAAAAAAAACTGCCCATTATGTATTTTTCTTATTATTTTATTTCTTTTACGTTTAAACGAACTAAAATAAACAGCTGTACACTGATATTTACTCTTAGTAACTTTGTGGTCCTATAAAGGTTAATTGAAAAATCGGTTGATTTGTCGAATCGGCCGCTTTTCGCGCCAAGTGTTTTCTCGCCAAATCGATAATTGCGCTAAATCTGGTAACCCTTCTGAATTTGTTCTTCAGTGAAGGAGGTCGTTTTTGACAAAAACGCGCCAAATAAGCGATTTTTCTAAATTTGGCGGAGAAGCGGCCGATTCGACAATTTCACCGAAAAATCTTCTCGCTGCCTCACTAGATGGCGCCCCGAATGCGTATAATGAAAGAAGGCATAAAAGGAATTTGTTTCATGTCAATTCTACGCCATTTTCAGAATGAGTCCCAAAGAGTCACGTCCAATCGAAAACAAATTTTTATTGTTAAAAAGTTATATTTATGTGCTAAAAATGAAAAATTACTTTTTTACCGAAGGGTGTTTCCAACGTTCAGAAACCGACCTATACCTTCTAGTGCAACGGTAATAGATCTGATTAGAATATGTGAACAATTTGGTTATGCTAAAGATTATATGAATTCGTAATACCGGTGAGTACTGGTTGATGCAGGACGATGCCTCTTTGCAAAGAAAAGGCAGTGTTTCTAATACCATTAACAGTGACTTTGGAATACGAATTCTATCCTATCAATACCAGATATCATTATCCAAGTGCACTGCACTGGCCACCTTATTTACCTGATAAGAATTCATATGATTTCAGTTCAAAAAAGTTCAGACTTGGTTAACAAGAAGCCAACAGATCTAATTAACCTCAAAAGTATCATAACTGATTATTTTTCAGGCATCGAAAAAAAAGCTTAAAGCTTGAATTTCTTACTGATAACTCTGTGATTGGGTTGCGCTATAAAATCACCTCTGAAGGTTCTCACTTTGAAAACCTTATGCATTAAATGTAATGCTATTTAGAACGGATTAAGCGTTTGTTTCATTTAAAAGTTGCAGCGTAATTAAAGCACACTCTGTATAACAGCCCAATACGTCGCACTATAAAGCAATACGATGGCTATTGGCGACGGACCTCGTAAATTTGAACCTCAGCCAAGTGACGAGGACGATATCCGCGCTGGCACATCCCTCTCCTAACTATCACACCAATGGAAGTCTCGACAGATTTAACATGCACTGTCTTCAGCAGCACAAGGCTCGAACTCGTGACCTTGATCACTAGGCTACCGCGGCCAAATGAAACCACAATCAAGTAACGAGGACGCCACCTGAGCTGGCACACACCTCTCCACACTATCACACCACGCTAACGAGAAAATTCCGAGCTTTAACAGACTTAACGAGCATCATCCCCTTTGTACGACGGGTCTTCAGTGGCATCAGGACTTGAAACGCCGGCCGCGAGTTCGTGACCGTAGCCACTAAGCAACTTTGGCCACAAAATGGACGGCAGACAGAAACCATTAAATTACGTTTTCACCTCGCAACGCTGAATTTTATTTTACCACCGCAACATGTACGCCGAAGCACGATTTAAAAAAAAAATCTGCAATTATTTGACAAAACGAAAGAAAGGAAAATATTTGAAGACTCATAAAAGGGAAGAAACATCTCAAGGGGCAACCTCATCATTAACCTCGTATATTCTCTCTCTCTCATCAAGCCTCTCCTCCAATTACGTAATTCAATTATCATATATCCCGAGTATGACAATTAATTAAGAGGTGTTACTCAGCTTTCACAAAATTAATACGGTTAGCGGTGCTACACCCATCTAACTAGCTTTTCTTTTTTTACTACAAATAATAGATTATGATCCTAAAGGATTCTTAATTGCAAAGCGATATTGATTTGAATATGATTTTTTACAAACATAAAAGTCCTAGTATTAAAAAGGAATACGAAATCAGTTTAATTATCTACAATTCTTTCTGTACTAACCTTTATTTGTCTCTTTTTTTTCCCCAAAATTAAATTTTAAGCACTGGCGTAGCTATTCCTGCGTGGGCCGTGTAACAAAATTTCTTGAGTGCCCCCTTCAGAGGGGGGGGGGGGGGAAACATTCTGCGATTTTTTACTCCCGCATTTTGGAGTCCATATGGCTTGAGGACCCCGTATCCTTAATAAGGCGGTAGCTACGTCCTTGACTTTAAGACAGCGGTTCTTAAACTTTCGGTCGCTGCATCCTCTCCCCCTTTGTGTATCAGCCTGACATCGCGAATTCCCAAGCCTGTGTGAACCCTCCACACACACCACCACCCTCCCTAATTCCCAACACATAAGTGAATGATTCAAAAGTTCCTCAACAATCTTAAGACTGCCTCTGCTATATATATATATATACAGACCTTTCTAAAACTGAATTTTCTTCAAGAAAATGGTAAGCATCTAATTATAATGGGTATGTTTATAATTATCAGGCATTTCTTTGCCATGTTGTATTTTAATAACTTTACAATATTTTATAAATTTATTAATTAAAATATCCTTCAACTTTTAGGTTATAAAAACGCTGTACCACTTTGAGAAAGGATGGAAAGTAGCGCAGTCATTATTCGGTGAGAGCACAATCGGCGAAAGTCGAAGCAGGGAATGTTCTGCCCGTTTCAAATCTGGTGACACTAGCTTAGAAAGTAAGTCAGGAAGAGGACGACCATCGAATTTCGACGACCAGGTATTTGTGGCAGCCGTAGAAGGAGACGAAAGCTTGACAACTCGAACGCTGACGACAATTTCAATGTAGAACATACAACCATCGTTCGTCGTCTCAAAAAACTTGGAAGGGTATGGAAATTGGCAACTTAAGACTATTTGAGGCCCTGGTCCCCTATGCAAAAGTAGGATCTTTAAAGAAGACCTGAGATCTTTAAAGTAGACAGTAGCATGCACTGTCAAATACCCGTTCAAAAGGTAATTTGAAACAAATAAATGTGCACGACTCGCAATCTCAAAAACGTAGACACAAACCGGCTCGACCGATGGCCGCATTTCGACTAAATGAGTTGAATGATTGTTTATGATATTAGTCCAATGCCTAGACATGGACAACGGTCATCCCATAATAATACAGTCTTAACACTTTTTAAAGTTGACATCCAGTTTGGCATCCCCTGTTTTGCGGAGAATATGTACGGGAATAACAAGTGACCATTAAAATTATTTGGATCATGATCTAATTAAGACACAGTCGAGAACGAAATGAGCCCCCCACCGAAGGTGAGGCCCTGGGACAGGGCCCAGTTGGCCCATGCCTTAAAACGTCCCTGGATGGGTGCCCCACGAACTCAGAGACAACAATAAAGTCGAACTTGTCCGAATTTTCCCCAATTTGCTTCAACGAAACGAGAGGAGACCGTTTCTGAAGGATCGAGTTACTGGAAATGAATCATGGCTTCTCTTCAAAAACCTCAAAAGAAAGATGGTTTACGTTTCACCAGGAGTTTTTCAATAAAAGGAATAACGAAGGATGTGCATGGTCAGAAGGTACACCATGCAAACGGGAGACCTTTGAGCCTCGATAGTTAATGTGCACCAGCTCTTCTAAACGGTGGATCTTCAGTGGCACTAGGTTTCGAATCCGCGACTCGACAATGCCGGACACGAGATAGCTACGCAGCCGCCTCGAAGCACATGTGAGGAAGTTACTACACATACCCTCCTGCAGAGGAGAGTAGTTTCGTTGAAACCTTTCTCACAAACTCTATTTTGAAAATATTGTTTTTCCAACCATTTCTGCAATTGTATGATCCAACTGTTGTACGCTCTTTCATTAATATCATCGGTAGTCTCTAGTTGAGGTCACGGGTTTAACTCAGGCGTCATCTTTTATATAACCTGTGATCTCTTTTAGAATGAGTGTATTGTATAGATTTCTTGTAAGAGGTATATTCAACCACTAATTCTAGGACACATTGCAATCTAGTATTCAATTTTCACAAGGTGTAAAACTGTTGGCGACCCATGCTACTGTTTTGGGGATAAGTTGATTTAATCCGAATACTTTCCGAATTAAGAGACTTGCGCTTTTGTGACAACTTTAACAACAGGACTAAAAAGGAAATTCCTACCCGGTTAGTCCTTAAGCACTTTTTACCCTCGTCATTTCTAGTTATACAATGCGCGGGAGAAGAAAACGGCTTGGCCAATTTTTCAATCGCCTTTCAGACAACGGTCAATTGTAACTCAACGGTCGACTTGGAAGGTTTGCTTGAGAAGCACTGGTTTTTCAAGAACGGCTGATAGTGAAACGCCAATTGGGATTTTCTACTTTTGAATGAAAAGGGTAAGAAAGAAGTGATTGATTGGTGGATTAATGAAGAACTGATAGCATCGCGGTATGAATGCCTTAAATTTGGACAGGATATGTTTTTATTTGAAAGAAAGAAAGATACGTCAATTAAATCTACGTACAGCGTAGATTTCTTGTCTTTTCTGTTGCTGCATTTTAGAAGTTTCTTCTAGAAGTCCTTTTGAAAAGCACGTTTTTTTACTTAGAAGAATAACGAGTGGATTTTTTTTTCTACCTTTTAATGCGTGAGTGAGTTTTTCATTAACGTCGATCTATAAAGCAAACCGAGGGTTAGTGGCAATGGACATACTGACGAGGACAACACCTGAACTGGCCCCCCCCCCCCCCTCTCCTAACTATCACAATACGCCAACGGGAGGACGCTTGAAGTTCGACAGATTTAACATGCTTCAGCCCTCTCTATAAAGCGGGTCTTCAGCGGCACCAGGACTCCAACTCATGATACGAGTCCATGATCCCTAGGCTATCGCTGCCATCTACTTTTGAATAAACGAGGTAAGAGAGAAATGATAAATTAAGTGTGAATGCTAGTATCTCGGTAAAAATTTCTGAAATTCGGAAAGAACGTGCGTTTGTGTTAGAAAGGGAAGTCGTTACCTAAATGGACCCAAAGCATGCATTTCCAATGTTTTTCCCACTGTTGCACTTTAAAAGCCACTTTTCTTCTACTCTGTTGTCATTTTGAAAAACGCATTTCCTTTGGCTTCATCCGGCGACATTTTTTTGCTCCAGAAAATTCAAGGAGCTCAACTAGGATTTTACCTTTTTCTAAAATTTTACAGCAAAATAAATAAATTTTCTTTCTTTATGTTTTTTTTCCCCCATGTTTCATGCGTTTCTTTTATGGTGTAGAGATCCACTAAAAAAGGGTTTTGCGAAAATCGACATCTAAGGGGGTTATAAGGGATTAAGTGCCGTTTGCAGATAAATATTCCAGTTTTTGAGCTATTAGACCAAAAGTTTTGAAGTACAATCCTTTCATCAAGTACATTCTTTTCATGGGGTAGAGAACCTCTGCAAAAGATGTTTTTATGAAAATTGACCTCCAAGGGGCTAAAGAGACGCTATAGATAAATATTCTATTTTTGAACTATTAGATCTACAGACTTAAAATTTAACAAGCATGTTCCTTTTGTGGAGTGGAGTTAAAATACAAAAGAGGTTAGGCAAAAATAGACCCCCAAGATGTGTCTCGAGATATTAAGGGGGAGTTATAGATAAGAGTTCCATTTTTGAGCTATTAGACCTCCAGATGTGAAATTACGTACGCGTGTTCCTTTCATGGAGTAGAAATACTATAAAAAAGGGTTTCTCAAAAATTGACCCCCAAGAGAATTTACGAGGAGTTAAGTGCCGTTATAGATAAATATTCACATTTTTTAAGTATTAGACAGATTTGAAATTAGGCAGGTATGTTCATTTCATGGAGTAGAGAACCACTACTAAAGAGGTTTTTACGGAATAAGACACCCAAGGGGTGTTGCGAAGGCATTTTATATTTAAAAAAAAATTCTTTTATGAATTACTAAGTTTTTACTACATTGAAATTTGGGGAACGTGTTACTTTGGCTGAGCAGAGATCAGGTAAGAAGGGCTTTAGAAAAGTCAACCCACATGGGTGTTACGAGGGGGTTATAGATAAAAAAAATCCTTTATTCTTACAAACTTAAAATTTGGCAAATATTTTTTTTAGCACGAATATGCTAAAAATGCCTTTTTCTGTTTAATTTGTTATTTAATATCTACAAATTAAATATTTCTTTATCCTTCAATTTGTACTGTTTTATTTTTCAATTCACTCGTGCGAAGAACGGCTAGTAAATATATAAAAGGTGGTATGAATGTCTCAGAAGAAGAGTCCCAAAAAAATAAGGGAGGAAAAGGCAAAGCTCCATCGCATGATATATCCATCCACCTAAGGCAAATATTATTTCTATTCGTTGTCTCAACGGACTCTGCTTCTGATACAACAAAGAAGGATTAATGGAAGATTTTTGCGTGGGCAAGGTGTATTTGAGATAAGGCTGCTTTCTCCGCACCAACCCGAATAGAAGTTGAATCAGATAGGAGGAAATAAAATACATTCCCTGGCAACTACATGTACGAAGAACATGTTTCATAGAGTGTAGATATAAACCTACGCAAAAACCAGAAAATATTCAAGACAAATTTCTATAACTGAGAGATGAAATCAATTTTCAAAAGAATCCCATGCAGACTTCCCTAGATATTAACTAGATTTTATTTATAAGCATTGTTTTATATATGTTACCGTTAAAGTGCAGATAATCCAACTAAGCTGCAGATGAACTGATTTGCTCCGTTCAAGAGCGGAATCAATAGTTTATCGCATTTTAACCCCTTAACTGGTTTTCCCTTTCACCGTACAGGCTACCGAAAGCTGGCCACAATCGGTTTGACCGTACGCTGTACGAGTTTTCTTTCTATCTTTGATTTAAACATATTTTTAATTCTTATAGAGATTATTAGTGCCAGTGTTTTTAAGAGATGCAATTTATCCATGGTACTGAAATACTTCGCAGGTACTTCGCTGGATGTTAACAAATTTCAAGTATGTACGTTCTAATAGTCCAAAAACGGGATTTCTATTTTCTAAAATGCTCCCGCGTAGTCCCACATGGAAGTGGATTACGTTCCCGTTCTTAACGGATCCCCCGTCCCCGTTAATGTTCTTAACGGATCTCTACTCAACGAAGGAACATGCCTGCTAAATTTCAAGTACTTAGGTGTAGCAGTTCTGGAGATCTCGTAATGAGTTAGTCACTTTTGTCCTAAATAACACATCACTCAATACCGGGGCCTAATTAATAAAACAACAACTTTTATGCAAAATTGAACTTTACTTATCAAGATACTCCACTCCAAGAGTGATACATTCAGCCCAGTGCTCTCTTAATTTTTTAATACTTTTTCGTAGAACGATTTGTCTTTGCTCTCAAAAATAGGCTACTACTTCGGCAATCACTTCATTTGAGCCAAAAATCTTCCTCTGTAGCATTCTTTTAAGGTTTGCAAACAGCCAGTAGTCACTGGGGACAAGCTCTGAACTGTACGGTGGGTGGGAAAGTAATTTGAAGCGCAACTCGTTCAATTTGATCATGGATTTCACGGACTTGTGGCACGGAACGGTGAAACAGCACTTTTTTCTTTGGCATTTTAGGACGTTTTTTCCTTATTTTTTCATTCAGTCGGTCCAATAACACCTTGTATTATTCAATACTAATTAGTTTGCCTTTCTCGAGGTGATCAATAAACAAAATTCCAAGTGCATTCCAAAACACGGACACCATAACCTTGCCAGCTGACGTTCGAATTTTTGGTCGCTTTGGACGGTTTTCACCGGCTGCAGTCCACTCAGCTGACGATCTTTTTGATTCAGGCATATAGTAACGGATCCATATTTCATTCATTGTTTCATATCTACGTAAAAAATCCTTTTTATTTCGCTTAAGCTCCAAACAATGCTCTGAATCGTCGATGCGTTGATGTTTTTGATCGACAGTGAGCAAACGCGGCACCCACTTTGAACACAGCTTTCACAAAGACAAATGACCTTGCAAAATAGTGAACACACCGCGTCTTCTGATACCTTTAAATCCTCTTCTATCTCACGCAACTTCAATTTACGATAGGATAAAACGATTTTGTGGACTTTTTATTTTTTTATGTTTTCTGGAACAACTGGAGAATTTGGGCGACCAGGACGTTCAGCGTCGTTTGTGTCAGTGCGACTACGTTTAAAGTCTGCATACCACCCTTTTACCATTGTTGGCGATGGAGCAGAATCCAGATAACACTTATCAAACCAATGGTTTGCTTCAACAGTGTTTTTTCCCATTAAAAAGCAATGTTTAATTAATACACGAAATTCTTTTTTAGGTAAAATCCTAGTCTGGCACACTGCTGTTTTAGGCGCCATTTTTTTCACCAAAACCGTGTTTCAAAAAATGACTTCATG
>BMAV01006321.1:400962-422834 GCA_019973955.1 Trichonephila inaurata madagascariensis
CCCCCCCCCCCCCGTTGGATTTTACAAAAGGTAGGTACTTGGCGGCAGTCAAGCTTTGAGCCCCCTTGAACCCTGGGTCTCCCCACAATGCGGGGGTGTACGTTACGCCACTGAGGTTATCACATCTAATAAAATCTTTGGCGATTAGTTTCTAGCATACAGTTAATTTTGAAATAAATTGCTGGCATGAGGTTAATACGTAAATACTAGACAACATCTAAGCTCATTGTCTTCTAATTTCCATGCCAAAACCATGAGCAGATTCAAAAACTCGGTTCCAATTAACATGTAATATTTTCTATTAATCTGTGCAACATGTATCAAATAAAAATAGGTCTCGAATTTCCAACCCAACATAAATAGATTATTGTGTACGAGACAGCTGACACACACATTAAACCTATCTGGGCTCAAAGTCCTCATGTCGATGTGATAAGCAGAGAGGAGTGCAAGTTTAGGTATCTATGTTAGGTGTATTTCAACATGTTCAAAATATTTAGAGATACTACTTGTGTTAAATGAGGTTTTAAGCATGGTAGCAGCTGGAAACATTTAATAGCATAAGACAGGAAGTGGTTAATGTGGATAAGGTAAGGCCCACAAAAAAAATTATTTAAGATATTGTCAAAAAAAAAAAATCGATACTTTTCCGTTTCGATGACGCAGGCGATAAAGTCGCCAAAAATGATACAATCAATGCCAAACGGTGTATTCCCTCTGTGACCTTTTACCACCACATTTTCAAAACAAATCCTGGTCTTTTCTTATTTTACAGTAACGTCTTTTTGATAATGCATCTAAAATGGATGAAAAGCAAGGAGAATTAGTATTTATTAATATTTTTTTATGTGTATATTGTGTGTTGTCGCCAACATATAGTAAAAGTTAATATCCTGACAGCTGATGCATGATGTATGTGAGGTCTTCAACCACTATATAGAGTTATGAGAAGTGCTAATCATACATTTTAAATTAAAATTAGTTTTTCATGTTGTATAAAAGTTGCAAAAATGATATATCAGCTCAAATGTCCCCTTTGTCACATGAAAAGTTTAAAATGATGAAGTTTATCTCCAATAATTTAATTGTAACTTACAAAAATCTTAGTTTTTTAAAATGAAAAGTTCTATCAAAAAGATAAATTGTGTGCGCATAAATATTAGTGTAAACATAAGATTTGGAAATACAAAACAATTATCAAAATATTTAGGGATTTAGTTTAAATAATAGAAAAAAAATTTCAAACAATTCTCAGTAGGGGGGGAATCCCCCTCCCCTTTCATTCCCACACACAAGCGGTCATGGTCGAAACCTGTTAAAGTAGTGGTTTGGAATTCTGCGACCATTCAAGACCAATTGTGTAGATGGGCTGATGCACATTAAATCTACCAAGGCTCAAGGTTGTCATGATGTTATTGTCATCAAAGTCTTGTGATGTTTGGAGAGTGGGGTGTAACTTTGGGTGTCATGCCCCTCAGTTGACCGAGATACAAAATTATGTGGTAATTCACCAGTAGCCCTCACACAGTTTCAAAGAACAACATTAATAAAGAACAAATCAAAACCACAAACACAAATTACATTAACCTATAAATTTTTAAAAAAATTCAGTAAATAAAATTGTACCATATTTTAGAAAATTAATTATGAAATTAATTATATTTGGATAATTTTAAAAAATAAATAGACACACAATATTTATTCTCATCCTATGAAATGTAAGAAATTCCCATGGTCTTTAAGTTGAATTAGGTTTTGCAAAAGAGTTAAATTAATAATTCTCAAAATAAAACCATTTTTCAATGATTAATTGATCTCCATTATATTTCTAATAATGTATCATGCTGAGAAACATTGGATGATATTTTTGAAGCTAGCAATCTATAGCCAAAGATGAACTCTATGAGCTTAAGACTAATCACCAAAGATTTTACACAACATATCAATCTATTTGATACCATTTTAAGAACTAGTAAGCATTTTCCAGGGCCAAAAATATTCACTGAAATTCACCAAAGGTTGTGAATGGCATGGGCATGTATTGTATTTTTTCATTAGAAAGACAGGTACTTAAGTATTACTGCAACCATATTGGCGACATTATATGAAACAAAACAAATGGTTTCTAATTCAGTGTGACTGACACACAGGAAATTGGGATTGCCAACTTGGTGAGTTATCTTGAATGGTGGCATTGTTGCAATAGTATGTAAGGACTGAAAGAAAGTAATCTAAACAAGGTTAATGTTGACATAAAACTTAATTCAAATAAAAAATAGCAACGGTGCTTTCAAGTTCTTTATTACTGTAAAATTGCTATCACTGAAAAAAATAGATTCACAAAGTTAGAATGAAATTTTGGATAGTGAATAATTAATTCATTACATCCGTAATAATGTAATGAACACAGGCAGTACAATTTGTGGTATAAGATTATTATACTAATTATGTACAATGCAGCCTACACATATTTTGGTTATTACAACAAAATAATTTTTAAAAGAAGGAAAAAACCAAAGTAAATATTTAGAATCAGTTAAATAAAACAATTTTCTCTTTAAAAAAACATCCTCAGCTTAAAATTTAAACTCCAAATCATCAATTAAGCTACAAAACATAATATTAAATTAAAATATTTCTACTAAGCTAAAATTAGCTTATTTCATTACATAATACCAAAGATTATTAAATTAAAAAATTAACTTGACAAAATGAAAAAGTGCCATGATATTTTTAATTCCATAAATCATGAAATACAATCGAAATTCGTCAATAATGCACATAAATTATGTACATATTTCATTGTTGTTGTTTTTTATATATATTCCATTGTTTTTGGCTATTTACTAAAATTAACACAGGACAAATCTGATGGCTCTTTAGACTCATATTTTTAAACTGTAGCGAAATATTTAATCCTTCACTATTATTTTCCTTTTAATAGCGAAAATGAGTTAGTGAAACAATTATTAAAAACCAAACTATGAGGAGCAATTTTAGTTCAATAGATTGATTAACGGTTACAAAAAAAAATCAAAAAGTAAAATAAGCTTATTCCAAAATTACATTGTCAAGAACTGAACAGTTTGACAGGTCGGAAATGACAAAATTCGAAATGAAAAAAAGGCACTAAACAAGTACTCACCTAATAAAGATATAATCAGCTGAACTAAATTTGTTCCTTTTATAATACAGAATGAGTTACTGTAACGTTCGAGAGATTTGTACATTTAAATACCCAATAATACTATTGAAGCATACGAGATACATCCTGCAGAAAATGACAGCGGATGTGAAAATTAACAAAACAAAACTATGACCGCTGTATACAAACAACTCTAAAAAATATCGATTAATTTATCGAAAGTTTAATGTGCAGTGTGTTGAGATAAAAAAAACTTTCAAAGTTTATAACGAAAACTAAAACAATTCCATTAGACTTTAAAGGAGTAAAATTAATCTCAGTAAATTTCTTCAGACATATTTACCTTAATTATTATGAATTTTAACTTATTAGTTTCTATTTTATTGTAGCAGGAATCATACAGCTAATCTTAAGTATCACGAAAAAAGAAAATTTCGGTTTACGAGTTTGTTAGTGTTTCGTATCGTAATTATATTATCTCTAGGTAACAATGCTTTTTTTCAGATTTATCAGTTTTAGCCGTATAATCGTGTAAGTGTATCTTAGCCTCAAGGACTTAAATAAACCTATTATCCTCCCCTTATTATTTGACATATATATAAGGGTTCCGATTTAGATTTATTATATCGGCAGGTAGTGAATGAATTATATTTTTCATTAAGAATTATTTCCATCTTAAAATATGAAAAGATTTTCAGTAATTATCTTTTGTACTATGCACTTTAAATCCAGTTAATTTTATTTAATTTATTTATATAAACCTCATATACATAAAATCATTGAACTTATCTTTATTTAAAGGTAAATAGATTTATTTTTAGGAATTCAAGAAAATACAGTATGACGACAGTACCTAAAGTTTTGATAACTCGAAATGATATCCCCAAAGAAGCTATTATGCTTTTACAAAGCAGGTAAATACATTAATATTTTTTTCCTCATTCAACCTTTTCTGGACTTACCCCCCCCCCCCTTCCTGTTGTATAAGCTATCCTATCGTTGTCAAATATTAATTTTAAAATTCTTAAAATATGTAATTGGTTGCCAAATTATCACATTTCTCTAGAAAATAGCAATTTGTCTGTAGTATAACTGTATAAAATAGAAAATTCAATGTTACCAAGAAGAAAATTATTTAACTTTAGCAAATGAAAGAAGAAAATTTAAATCATTTAAAAAGATGTAAAACCACCAGGGGCATACACAAGGAGAAGGCAATTCATATCCCTTCCATAGACAAATCTATTTTTAATTTTTAGCTTAAAGATTGTCTCAGTACTTTTGTTTAAATATTTTTTAAAATATAGCCCCCATAAAAGAAATCTGTGTATCTCACCACTAAAAACCACTCTTTCATATTGCTGGATTTATGCATCATTTGCCATTTGAACTCAAAAAAAAAAGTACGAGTTAGTGGCCTTAGAGAATTCAAAGTGTCCATTGTGACACTTAGCTCCATAGCATTAATCCAAAAGATATAAAATCATAACTGGCCTTTTAAACAATTATTAAAATCTAGATTATATTTAATTTGTTTTCTTCAAATCAACTACTATTTCTCAGTCTTTGTATTAAAATGTTTATTCGCTCCTCTAACAATCTTCCCAAATAAATTTGTTAATCAAATCCTTCTTATTCAAATACATATCATTTTTGTTAACTGAACATTTTCAATATTTAAAATTCAGCCTTTAACTATGCATCACTTATATCACAGGTATTTTTTCAAATCAAAAGAAAAAACATAAATTATGTGTACTTTTAACCAGTACTTTTCATGTTTCTTTCCAAAGATAAAGACCATTAAGCCAAATATGTAGTAACACATAGAAAATGTATCAAAATCTGTATTATCATTGTTATTTGTAGTGATTGTGTATTATATTGTCATGTTTATGTTAGCAGCACCACAGAAAAGCAGTCACCATAGCCCTGTAACCAATAAGTATCCTTTTCAAGGTAATTTATTGACATAACACTCTAACAAAATTAAATAACAATTAGAACTGAGGTACTTATTGGTTTTAAGGGACCAATTTTGTATATGCCCAGGGATGTCTTAAGACTTCTTTAGATCATGGGCCCTTACATAAAAGTAGGTCCCACCTATAACCCATAAAAGTAGACAGTGTGTAGTTATACATTGCAAAATAATCATACAAACCCAAAACGAAAAAGAAGGGTATGAATAACAATCATACAAACCGACTCAACCAACTGCTGCAATTAGACTGAATGAGTAATGATGGTGTATCAGAGCACCAATAACTGGTGGCAGTATACAGTTAGCATCAGTTTTTGACTAATGTCACATTTGAACATATGACAGACATTATCACATTATGAAATCTAAAAACCACCATTAAATCCAAGAGGCACCCTATTCTTCTGCCTAAATATCCTATAAACTATAATGTAACTGGTCAAACTAACATTTGTGTCAAAATCTTAAGTACAATTTTAGGAATACTCCCAAACACCTTTTTTTTATTATTTACATATTTTCTCTTCATAAACATTCTATCAGGGTCAGAATAGTTACTTGCATATAATTGTGTGTTTAATTGAAAAGGCATAAAAACACGAAATCTAATATGCCATATTAATGTTTGTAAATGTTTTATTAAAAAGTACAATAGGTTTTTCTATTGTAAGGGTCTATCAGAATTTATATGTTTGCTATATTTTCATTAAAATACAGTCAAACCTCTATATAACGAACCTCTATATTGCAAATTTTTCTATATAGCGAACTTTTTTCTGGAACCTTGAACATTTCACCATTTTTCTCGTAAAATAACCTCTCTATCGCGAAGTGCATTTTCTATGTAACGAACTTTTTCTTCTGTGATACAATATTTTTTCGCCCTATTTTTAAAAAGTATTTCTGAACATTTAAAGTTATTCTCTTTTTAAAACATTTTATGGTGGTCATAAATCTTGAACTAGTTTTATTAGATCCTAACTTGTCGAGAGCAATAGAAATCTAGACGTTTCATCCAAGAAGTGCAACTTTTAACACCCATTGTCCAATTCTCTAGAAACATCCTCAATATCCCCTTTCACCCTCAGTGAAGTTGTACAGTGTTCTAGTTATAAATAATGATGTTTAATATTACTTATATTCTTTAAATTAGAAAATGTCCTTAAAATTCATTAATTTTATGTAAAATTGTTTTAATATTGAAAATACAATTCTTGTTTCCCTTACAGTTTTTCTTTCTTTTTTGATGGGTAAGATATATAAAATAAACATATATTGATTTTAAAAAGGTGTGAGTAATTACTTTATATATACATATATATATATAGTGTTTATGAATTTAAAATTTGTTTTATGGGGTATATAAAAGTATATTAAAAGATGAACCTCTATATAACAAATTTTCCATGTAACGGACTTTTTTCCGGGATTTAGCGACTTTGTTACATAAAGGTCCGACTGTATATACTGAATTAAAGTGTCCAATGTCTCATTAATTGAATGGTAAAATGTATTTGTGTAATTTAATTTATTGTGGTTATTAAAATTTGTGTGCATTCTTTGTTGTAACAATTTTACCAGACACTAGCGTTTGTATTGTAATCTAATTTGTTATTTTAAAACAGAATTTTAAAAGTATACCAAGTTTCAGAAAATGGTATTGGATAGTTTTCAATTTTTAAGTACTATATTTATCTTTTCTGCATCACTTTAAGAACAGATTAGTTATTTTTACAGCAAATTTATTTCTTTTGTATTCATTTTTTTTTTTTCCAGAAATTATGATTGTGATAGCCTTGTTAATATCTGTAAATATTTATTTAGGTGCTCAGTTGAAGTATGGAACAAACCTAGTCCTATACCTAGAGAAGAACTTTTGAAACGTATCAAAGGAAAAAATGCTGTGTATTGTTTAATAACTGACAAAATAAATGTAGAACTTTTAGATGCTGCAAGTAATTTATATAATTTTTTCATTTTTTTATCTAATAATTATTAATTGCTCAAATGTGTTATATTTATAATCCATTTATTCTTGTAAATGTAGTTATATGCTTTGGTGAAACTTTGTTTAAAACTTTTTTTCTAATGAGCTGCATATTGATAATTGGCCTTAGTAGACACTGCAAGTCTCTCACATGTGAGAGCCATTTCAGAAGGGAACCATCTAGTAGCAGCTTTTGCTACCAAATTTTGACACTTGAGTTAATTCAATTCATTCATATTGTACTTAGTTTTATGTATCTTATTTTTTGTGTATTATTACAGCACATTTGTTCTTTAAAATATTCAAATTCTATTACCTTAAAATTTGGCATATAATGTGTACCTATTCTTTCAAGGTGCAATTTTTAATTTTTAGGTGTATTCACTATATAACGTGCACCCCCTTTTTTACAAAGAAACTTGAAATGTACATGTGCAATGCTCTTGTGTTTTGAACTCATTTATTTGAGGTATTATTCCAAGCTGTAGAAAAAAATATATCTTTCTAGAACTGCAACCCTTTAAGTTCATAAGGAATGTCATTTCTTTCAAATAAACTAAACTCAGTGGCACAACAGTCTGTAGTGGTCTAAGGCCTACCGTGCCCATCTTGGTTTTTATGATCTTGGGTACTGAGGTGCATGATCATATGCTCTGTTCAGGTGGTCAATCTGACACGAAACCTCTAGTGTTTAGTTCCCAAGCAAGCTTGGTATTCATTCATTGACCCACTGAAGGGATGAGAGGTTGAGTCGACCTTGCCCAGCCCAGGGTTTGAACCCTGCACCTGTAGTGTGGAAGCATGATACGCTACCACTCAGCTACTGGACTTTAAATACAGTATTTCGATGTATGTAGAAGTCTAATTTCTTTTCTATGCTCAACTTTTTTTTATTTTTAAAGCTCTCATTTTTATACCCGTTGTGTAACGTGCATCCATAAATTTCTATTTTATTTTTTGTGTTAAAGTGCGCATTTTACACTAAATTTTACAGTAGATACAGTATGATAGTTTTTTAGGGGAGGATGACTAATTGCTCTATCTTTTAATAAATATTTACACCAATAATTGCTTTTTAGGCATATCAATAAAAAGGTACTATCCACTTTTCATTTTTATATAGTGATCTGTCTTATGTGAATGTGTTTCTGTTTTAACAACTTACCAAATGTATATTTTACTATTTCCTTTTATCTAAACATAAATTAATTTTCATGTTATAATCTTTTTGTGTTAATGGGAAGAATAGGCCCAATGGTCAAGTGGTAGCATATCATGCTTCCGCACCACAGGTCCGAGTTCTATTCCCAGGCTGGCAAGGTTGACTCAACCTTTTCATCCTTACTGCAGTGGGTCCATAAATGAGTACCAAGCTTGCTTGGGGACTTAAAAACTGGGGGTCTTGCTTCAGACTGACCACCTGATCAGGACATCTGCTCAAGCACCTCAGCGTCCAATGGTCATGTATACTGGGAAGGGCACAGTAGGCCCTGGCTCTCATGGGCTGTTGCACCACTGAGTTTGTTAGTATTAATGGGAAGATAAAATTAATAAAAGCATATTTTTGTTGCAAATAATGTAGGTATTCTTTGATCGTCTTATCACTTTTTTTTTAGGAGTGGGGAACACAAAACTAATATTATCAATATCTTTTCATCTGTTTTTACTACTTTGTAACTAAACCTGGTGGGGTGTTTTTTTTTTTTTGTGATTGTTCTACATTTTGTTACAGACCAATCCAGTCATTGTCATTTTTTTCAGTTAATGGAAGAAAAATTTACAACAGTATCTTTCTCAAGACATCTGATATTCTTAAGGGGGCAAAATGTGAAAAAATACTATGTTTAGTATCTGTTTCATTCAATGTGATATTTAAAATTTATCAGAGTACTTTTACAGTTAAAAAATTCTGTTATTAGTTAAAATTTTTTAGGAAACCTTTAAAAGCATTACGTCTAAAAAAAATTTTTTTTATTACCAAATAATATATATATATGATAACAGAGCTATGTTTTTAGTATAATAATCAAACAAGAAAATCTCTATTTTTTTGTCACTTTAGGTCCTGATCTAAAAGTTGTTGGAACAATGTCTGTTGGTCATGATCACATAGATTTACCAGAATGCAAGAAAAGGTGATATGAATGGCATAAAAAAGTACAATTATGATTTCATTATTTTCAAAATATTGTTGACCAACAATCTTCAAATAGGAATAAATTAACATATATATTATTAAAATTTGTTATATTAATTAATAAAAATTGAAAAAATTAAAATAAATTCATATGCATACTAAAATTACTGATAAGTCAAAAATTTCCTGGAATGGATCTATTACAAATTATTAAAAAATAGAAAAATAATTTAATCTTATTGGCCTTCAAGGTACTACTCTCCTACATCCACACACTTGTTCCATCATTTGAATAACTGTTCCAAAATTTTTTTGAGAGGTCCTTCTGTTGCTTCATCGCATTCTGGATCACCTCATCTAAATCCACAAAATGATGTCCTTTCAATTTCATTTCCAATCATGAAACAGGTAAAAATCCTCTGGTGCTGGAATTTTTCTGTATACTTTCTTCAGCATCTCGAGAGTCTCAGTTGATTTCTCGAGCAAAACATAGAGTTTGATGTTTGCACGCTTCTCCAAAGACAACATAACAAAATCTGACAAATGAAAAATTCTCTTTGTCAGAAATTATCTTCAGCCAACGCTAACAGTACAGGAAATGAATTCCAGATGGCTGTGTGTTTTCCTTATTACTGCTGTCAACCTCAGAAACAGATATTTCTCCTCCAATGAACACCTGCATGAATGTAGGGGACCATTCCAGAAACTTTTTGACAGTAGTAGTATTAGTACAGTCGAACCCCAATTTACTGAACCCTTATTTGAAGAATTTTTTATCTTCCTCACTTAAAAGGGAGACAAAAGCCCCTATTTAACTAATTAATAAACCTCGAATTAATGAATTATTTTAACAACTGAAGAAAAAAAAAACTTTATTAGTTTGAATTAGAACAAATTGGACTTCTTTTCAAATGACATTCTTTTTGCCTGTAACTCTGAAAGACTTTTCTTATATGTGGCAAGTTTGCCTATAACAGGTATTTGTTACTTTTCAGGTATAGATGAGTGTAACTTACTGCATGAGTTTTGAATAGGACAGGAAATTCTTTTATCTCATCCCACTCCACAATGCATGGGATATTTTAAGAGACATTATCATTTGATATTTTTCTTGAGAGAAGTTAGATTTATTATATGTATGGTTTTGCATTAAATTTTGATTTTGGAAATTTGTTAAGCACGGCAGATTGTCGTAAATGATTGTGTAGTGATTTTTATGCAGAAATTGATAATGAAACTTCTATCAAAACTGTTACATTTTCTAATTCTTTACATTGTTTAGAAACTGCAAAAACATACGTCATGCAGCAGGATGTACATGACACAGTATTTTCTACTCTGCATAAAGTCAAAAAAGAACTCTTTTGAGTCACTGTTTTAAAATTTCCAATTAACTACTGCAAAATAATTTACCAATAGTATTTTTAGCTGCTGAGTAAAAAGTGTGTAATTTCTATTTGTGGTTATTTTTTGTCTATTTGCTTATTATAGAATTTCCTAAAAAAAAGGAGAAAGAAATTTTTTGTTGGACCCTAATATTATGAATAACTTTATTTATTAAATAAAATGTTTGGTCCCAATGAATTCCTTAAATCTGGGTCTGATCTGACACTGCCATTCAGATGGCATTAGCATAAAGAACATTTTTCTTCATTTTCATATAATTTTGTATTCTTTTCTTTGTAATTAACTAAAATTTAATAAGTCATATTAAATTAATATTTTGAAATATTCTTACGCGTCTGGCATTTTTTTTTTAAAAAAATTGACTTGGATGAATGATTATATATTTATAATGAATTGTGTTCTAATTTAGAGGAATTGCGGTTGGTAACACTCCAGACGTGCTGACTGATGCTGTGGCAGAGTTAACTATTGCATTACTTTTAGCAACATCAAGAAGATTAATGGAAGCTACTAAAGAAGTTACGAAGTAAAAATTTTATTTCAATCCATGAAGCCTTTTTTTTTTATTTTATTCATATAGTTTATGATAGTAAGTACTTTTTAGTAAAATCCAAACTGGGTATTTATGTACTATCACATCCATGCTAACTTTCGAGAAACCCTTATTTTTTATCTGTCTTGGTAGCTGAATCAGCAATCATTAGCTTGGTTTCATATTCCTCCACTTGCGGCCATTCTATGCCTAACCATTCATTGATATGGGAAGCTCAAATACTAAAATACTAATCTGAGATTTACAATTCTTAAATAATAAAGTAAATTAAATTAAAATTTGTTATTCTTTTTCTTGTATTGATTATTTAGTTATACTTATTATTTTTTTTTTACTTATCTCTTAATCTTCCTGTCAGCATATTCAGTTTTAAGAATTCCCACTTCACTGATATCTGCAAATGCTACTTTTCTTAGGTTTTACTGAAAGTTTTTATAATTTAAATTAAATCTTCTCCCTTTCAAAATAAATTTATCTATTAAATACAATAAACTATTTTTTCACATCATATTTAAATTTACACTGGGCAATAGGAAATCTTGTACTGCCATTCTCAATGCCCGATAGGAAATTAAAGTTCGACAGAGCTAAGGGCTCCTTACATTATCCTCAAAGACCATTTTTAGAATTTGTGCTGTTTTATTTAATGTCGCCAATATGGTTACAATAGTACATAAGTACCCTGTACTGTAATTCAAATTTTTTTTCATTGAAACTCTATGTGTAGTATTAAAGAATAGGAACCTAAAATTGTAACAATTCAAATAGATAAACATCTCAATATTTATACTATTATAATTTCACTATCTAATATATTGATTTCTATCATAGTTGGTTCGTTTTTTCTGTCATAAAATGTCATATTGCATCTCTTGTTACCTTGTGATAAATGGATTTTAAACTGTACATATTGAAGAAAACAAAATGTGTATTTATACAAAATATTTCTTAAGTTTTAAACAAATTCAATGTTATGCATCAATTTTTATAAAAATTCATAAGTATTGTACTGTTTTGTAGAGCTGTTAGCTTTGTGTAATCTGAATTTGCAATTATCAAACATTTCTTTAATGAATCCCTTTGTCATAACATCTAGTTTGATGTAATTTTTAATCTGAAGTATAATTGTAATGTATGCTTATATGAAAACAGAAGTACCTTTGGATATATAGTGAAATTGAGAATACACCAGAAATCACAAAATAAGTGTATTTTTCATGAATTCATTTTCTTTGAATAATTATTAAAAAGCACTTCTATAGTTCTTATACACATTTAAAAAAATGTAAACCTGATTTCTCTTCTAAATTTATTATGCTTATTATTTCTGAATTAATATACAGCAAGGAACTTATGGTAGAACAGTGTTTTATTTAATAGTAATTACATATGCATTTATTAATTCTTTTCAGTTTTAATAATTATCAAGTCTTTAAGAAATTATTATACTAAGAGACTATGGCATCCCATCAGGTTGTTTTTATACTCTTTTGAGTACACATTCAGAACCGTTCAGTAAACTATTTGATCGCAGAAATGCATTTCTCTTCAAATAAATCAATTAACTAATCAGCAAACTGACATTCCCATAAGTTTCCTTCATTAAAAAAAAACCTTCTTTTTTCAGTGTAAAGTATGATTTTTTAATATATTTCTTCATATTCTAAATTTATGCAAGTGTAACAACTTTTTTTATCTCTTTTGGGGAAAAAAAACCTCTGTGTGTACCTCTTTTTTTAAAAAAAAAATAATAAAATAAAACATTCTAATGAGTTTTTAAAAAATCAGAAAGAATTACATAATCATATATTACTATATATAGCTTTTCAAACATTTCTTTTAGATACTAAAAAATTAATCAATACAATAATTTTTCACTCTTTTAAATTTGTTGCAATCACTTTTAAAAGTGTATTTTAAATTATTAGTTCCATGTCTTAAATTTTATATTGAATTTTTGAAACATTAATGTTATTAAACAAATGGAAACATGTAATTTCAAACTCAGAGAATTATTTCAATAAGAAACAGTTACATTTTGTTCTCTTTTGAATGTATTATAAGTATATAGTACTTTCTTCCTATTCTAAAATGAGAAAATTTCAATTTTTCTCTTGTATTCAAAGAAATGGAATTTATTACTTACTTTAAGGTACAATTTTAGAAGATGCTGTACTTTATTGTGTATTTTATATATTTGATTAAAATGTAGTTTAGGGTCTTATTATATATATAAAATATTTAAAAGTTCATAAATTTTCATACTTTATTATTCTTGCATATAATTTTATAAAAAGTTGTAGGAGGCAAAAAAAAAATCTAACTTTGGAGCATATTAATTACTTATATTATGTATTAAAATAAATTATTTTTGTCCATGCTTGTGTGTGTATAAATTTTGAATTGTTTCTGAAAGATTCTAATGAAGTTTTAATTAAAAAAAAAATTTAATTCAGTTTTCTAAATTGTTTGGCTAATTGCTATAATTTTGTTTAAAAGATTTTGCTCCAACTGTACTGACTTCATGCATTTTTGTGGATATCTTATTTCTTCATTGAAATAGAAAGAACAAATACTTTGTCTTCAGTACCTTTGCTTTAAAAGTACTAATAGACTGAATCTTAAAAAGCTAACCAATGAATAAGTTTATCATATTTTGAATAAATGCTTTTTATGCTGATATATTTAGAAATTACTGGAAATGTGTGTCATTCATGGATTGTCTTTCTTTTATAGTGGTGGATGGGCAAACTGTGCTTGGGGACCACTATGGATGTGTGGGACTTCTGTATGTGAAAGTACTGTGGGAGTTGTGGGTCTTGGGCGTATAGGTAGTAAATATTTCATAAACTTTCATTTCTGTTTTAAAGTCACTAAATTAAAAAGATTAAGGCAGTGTTTGTCAGGGGTGTCTTAAGACTTCTTGAGGCCCTGGGCCCCAATGCAAATGTAGGCCCCATCTATGACCCTTAAAAGTAGACAGTACACAGCATGCATTGTTAAATACTGGTACAAACAATAACCTGAAACAAGTCAATGTGCATGACTTAAATCGCAGAAACCGGCTTGACTGACTGCCACCTTTTGACTGAATGAGTAATGATGATGTATGGTGGTAAACCTAGGCTTATATTCACATGTAACCATTTGACATATCGTCCAAAATTCCCAGTTTTTCAGCAAATACATTTGGAAATAACATTTGACTGTTGAAATTATTTAAATCATGATCTCATTAAGGATGAGTTTAGAACAAAATATGAGGCCCCCATTGTGACCAAGGCCCTTGGCCAAGCCAGCTGGTATTTGACTTTTTGTGCTGAATTGTATTTTAAAATTGTTTGAAAATGTTAACTTCAAATAAATAAGAGTATGTTGAAATATGTATATTTAGCATTTTACCCATTTTGCGTATAATTTCTTAAGAGAAAATATTTGTGAACTGTATAATTTTGTAGCAATAAGCCGTATTTTACACAATAACAAATCAAAAGTAATTCTACCATTCCTTCTCTAACTTACTTAAATTCTTCAAATTTTGTTATAAAACTTATTTCAAGTATAACTAATTATTAATCTTGGACATAATGAAGTATTTAGGGTTATTTTGGAATTCCAGTTATCCTCATTAATAATTAAATCTTTGAGAAAATTGGATTAGGATATCTTATGATGCACGTTTTTTTTTTTTTTTCTTTTTTGTGATTAAACAAATACCATATCTATTGCACTTTTATTCCGATGTTAATGATACTGAAAATCGTTGGATGAGGGAAAATTGAACATCATACTTAGAGTTAGTATAATTTCAGTTAATATTGGTAAAGTAAATTGTTCTCTTCTCATTAGATCTATGTGTGTGTGTGTGTGTGTGTGTTTAATAATTTTGTAAATATCAGATATCAATAAACCATTTTATATATATACACTGTTGTTTTTTTTTTTTATTTATTACTTTACAAAACTGTGTTAAGAATGTGGGGTAGGGCTTCAAATTAACGGTGGCTCAGATTTGCATAAATATGGTAGAAGAAGAATGTGTGTGAAGAGAAAGTAGCATTTTAAAGATCGCATGTATTCATACTCAAGCAAATGATGGATAAAAAGATGTATTGGTTCATACAATATATCAGTACAAATCTATGAATTAAAACTTTTCATTATTAAGTACATGTCAAAATAATAATATTCAAGGGTATTTTTAATTTTGTAGGCTTTGCAGTAGCTGAACGTCTTAAAGCTTTCAAACCTAAAACTATATTATATGCAGGAAACAAAGCTAAGATTGAAGGTAAACTATTTTTATCTTAAGTATTGTATCCATTTCTATTTTAATTATTTATGTATAAAAGTATCTTTTTATTTTTATGATGGTCATGGCAGCTTAGTGACTCATGTCAACATGTCATAAGTTTGAGCCTAGTGCCACTGAAAACCCACCATGTAGAAAGGGCTAATGCATGTTAAATCTGTCGAGAATCAAATGGTGTGGTGTGGAAATTAGGAGGGGGTACCAACTCAGGTGTCATCCTTGTCACTTGACCATGGTTCAAAATTATGAGGTCCGTCTCCAAAAACTCTTAAGCTGCTGAATAGTGTGATGTTAAAATTCACTCACTCACTTTTATTTTTATTTTTTTACAGCTGCTGAAAAACTGAATGCCAAGTTTGTTCCATTTGATGAATTAGTGAAGCAATCAGATTTTATCATTGTTTGTGCTGCTCTAACCCCTACATCTAAAGGCATATTTAATTTGGAAGCATTTAAAAAGATGAAGAAAAGTGCTATATTTATCAATACAAGTCGGTAAGCTCTTCTATCTTAAAATGCATTGATCCTAATTATCTCCTACCAAATGAAAATATTTCAATCTGTAATTATATTGACATAATTAAAATCTATAAAAGTATTCTTTTTTGTGAATTGCAGAACTATATTATTTTGAATTATTTTTAAAAAAGACATTGAAAAGAAACCTTTCAATTTTTTTAAAAAGTGCATTTAAAGTACTTGTTTAACCTTTGACTAGATTTAAACCAAATATGTATTAGCTAAAATGAAAAGAAAACTTAAAGAATCTGGGTACTTGCATTTTAATGCAAACTTTCAAGATAACTCACCAAACTGGCAACCCCAATTTTGCACGTGTCATATATGCTTAATTGACTACCATGTGCTTTGTTTCCTATTTCTCCACTTGCCATCATTTTAACCCTAACCATTCGTTGATATGGCAAGCTCGAATACTAAAATTTTAATACGGGATTTATCAAATTCTTAAAATAAAATTTAAAATTAAAATCAATAATATAATTTCTGATTTGATTAGAATATTTGAGAAACTTCAGACTGGACACAATATACAAAAGAGAAATGTTAGACCACCAAAGATCATTACAACAGAAGAGAATATCATTAAAGTCCAAGAACTCATTTCAGACAATCCGTCAATGTCACTCAGACATAACACTCGAGAAGTTCGAATGAAGCAAGAATCTTTTTGTAAAATTTTGAAAAAAACTTGATGTTCCTATACAAAATTCAACTTGTGCAGCTATTTTCAACAAGTAATGTTGAAGATCGATTAAGTTTTGGAAATGCAATCATTGAAATGATTGATAACAAGAGTATTTATCCTGGAAAAATTTGGTTTTCTGACAAAGCTAATTTTTGGCTAAACGACTATGTTAAGCAAACAAGCTGCAAGCAAAACATAAGAATTTGGGGCTCTACAAACCCTTTCGCAACAACAGAAATCAATTCTCTCCATTCGCTACAATTTATGGTCTGGTATGCAGTTTCATTACTTGGAATATTTGGACTATTTTTCTCTGATGGAAATGTTACTACTGAATGATACAAAAATGTTTTATCAGAGCATTTAATTTATTGCCATGGGATGAGCTGTTTTGATGGCTTTTAATTTAAGTAGGTTGCATGCCAGGCCCCACAAAGCTCAAGAAACTTTTGAACTTTTAGCAGAACATTTCCATGATAGAGTTTTGGGTTTGAATTGTGCTGATGCAGCAGGATAGGGGATTGATAGGCCTACCTATTCTCCTGATTTTAACCCCCCAAATATTTTTTGTGGGGCTCCTTGAAGGACAATGTGTACAAAAATTTTGTCCACAATCATTAGATGTGTACAAAAATTTTGTCCAACAATCCATTTCTGCTGTAATTTCAGGCATCACACTGGCAACTATTCTTTCAGTTTTGGACAACTTTGATCTTAGGCTTCACCATACAGTTGCAAATAATGGGAAGCACTTCAGAAATCTTGTACATTAAATCACAGAATAAGTGAAGTAAATGTTTTTTTCTTTTATCTCTTCTCAAATTCTTTTAGTAAACAATTCAAATTTTTGGCTAATTACCAGGCACCCTATGTATAATGATTATAAAATTTTAAAAAACAAAATTAAATAATAAAAATTAGTTATACTTTTTCTTATGTTGATTCTCTTGTCTATTAATATTTTTCATATGCTTTTTAGCTAGGTACTCCTTATTCCCATCAGCATATTCTGTTGTAAGAATTCGTGCAGTTTTGTTCAATGTTGCACATATGCTTGCGATTGTACATAAATACCAGAATGGGTATATTTTTGTCATAAAATTTATTCAACTTCTAAATGACAACGTGTTAAATTTTATAAAAATGATTATATTTTTTAAATGAAAAATTAAAAAAAATTGTTAACAAACTTCCTAATAAGTATGGTATGTGTGAATGGAATAAGTTGATTTTTACTAATTTCTAAATTTATTCTCCTCACTAAGGCAATTTAAAAGAAATTGCATATCTAATAAAACTCACTTTTTCCTTTAATAAGAATGAATAGACTTAATACTATGCTACTTTCAACCTTAAAAAAATACTGCAATTACTTTTGCTTAATTTTTAGTGCTTGAGTTTCTAAAATATGTATAACTGTGTGTTTGTTTTTTGTAAAATATTTTGATAGATGACACTTCTAATGGAGAATTTTAAATGATTTAAAAGCTTTTCATTTTATGGCTAATTAATATATGGCTAATGATTCCAACGAGAATTCTTGATGTTTGAACTGTTTTTATCTATTTTCAAATAAAGGAGCCAGGAAATGTATAAATATTTACAGATGTTATATTTTAAAAAATTTCAGATTTTTATTATTATTATTAAATGTAAAAATTTGTGCTAAAATTTTCAACAAATTAGTAATTTTTACTGATTGTAAATTTTCTGAAACTTTAAATTTTTTATTGTGTTATGAAAAAATTTAATTTTTATTAAAAATGCAATTTTTTTTATATATTTTTGCCAAAAAATCTTGTAAAATTGATCTCCAATTTAAATAACTTAACTTGGAAGCAAAAATTTTGGTGAAATATATATCATGCTCCTGGTCTTTAAATTTGACATTTTCCAATTCATCCATTATGGTCAGGGTAGCCTAGTGATCAAGGTAACAGACTCATATGGCTGGCATGTCATGAGTTCGAGCTTAGTACTACTGAAGACCCACCATGCAGAGGGGGCAGTTGCTTGTTAACTGTCAAATGAGGCTCAAATGTTCTCCCATTGGTGTGGTGTGAAAGTTAGAAGAGGGGGATGCCAGTTCAGAGATGCCGTCCTCGTCACTTGATCATGATTCAAAATTACGAGGTCTGTCACCAAAAGCCCTTGAGTAGCTGAATAGTGTGATTGTGTTCACTCTTTCACCCAATCCCATCCTTTAAAATGTAAAACACTTTTAATGCTCCATTAAAAGAAAATATCAAAATAAGTTTGATCATCACTTTTGAATTAATAAAAATTGTATTTTTTTTAAATTTAACACAATAATTAAAATAAAACAATTCACACACACAGAGACTCACATATACATAACATAATGGCTTTGCTATTATGCATTATGATTGAATGTTGCCTTAAATCATCTCTATCTTGAAACTATGTTTGACATGTGTTTTATGTTTTAGTGGTGGTCTTGTTGATCATGAAGACTTGTACACAGCTTTAACAACAGGAATAATTAAAGCTGCTGGCTTAGATGTCATGGAACCCGAGCCTCTGCCAACAGATCATAAATTAACTAAACTTCCAAACTGTGGTTAGTAGATATTCAGACTCGCATATAGTCCAGTTAAATAATAAATTTAAAATATAACTATTCCTTTTTTTTATTATTATTTTTATAAGAATAAATATTAATTTAACTATGCAAAACTAAAGTAATAAATTTTGTTTAAAATCAAATGCAGCTTATCAATAAATTCCAGTTTCAAATGAAATGCATGAGAAAATATAGATTTTCTTGAATTTAGCTCAAATTTAAACTGTAGTGAGAGTAGTTGAAAGGACAATACTGTATGATAAAAAAATATTAAATATAACACTTATCCATACATAATAGATATTTAGTAGGATTCTCTCTCTCTCTAATCAATGTTTTATTTTATTTTTTTCCATAGAGCTTGTTTGAAAAATAAATCTAGAAAAATAAAAATTTACAAAACAAATTTCTGTAAAATTTGGTAGCCATTTTTGCCAAAGGATCTTAATTACAAACTCACTGCCACTGTTGTTTTTGTTGAGTCCTGTTTAATTATTAATGCCTATAATGACCTGCTGCATAGTTTGGTTTGGTGTGCAAGTTCTGAGAGTGGAATGTTGGCTGTAGTCCTCATCTCTTAGTCATGGTTCAAAATCACGAGGATAACTCATAATATAGCTCTCATGTATTTTCTTTGTGCAATATTAGATTAGAAAGTAATCTAAAAAATTATGAAAAGTTTTACTTTGAAATAAATCATGTATTAAAGCTTTTGTAGAACTGAAGTTTTCATTTTTGACACAGGAGCCACAAACCATTTTATGTGCCTTGTTTTACTAAATAAAGGTCATCTATTGCAAGTTCTCAAAACTGCATTTATTTTAGCATTTCCTAGTTTTATAATAAATTGATGTAAAATCTAGATTAACCCTTTTGCAATGGGTCATGTATGCACCAGTCTCGAACCCCCTTATCAGATGGTTAGCCATTCAACGCACCTCTCCGTGGGGTCAGTGCACTGCTATCGCGTGATTATTTGGACAGGGTATTTCACGTAACTATGCCTTACTTTAGAAAAAAGCATTATATAAAATATATTTAGGCAATTTTTTAATTATTCATGTAATTGTAACTACACATAACATAATCTTATGAAGACTTTCTGAAAATATTTTTATTAAAATATACTTGCAAAAAATATAAAACTTTTGACGTACCTTAAATGAAAAACAAAACTTTTTTAGAAAATATCTTTAATCTAAATTTTCATGCTAAACATCTAAATATTGATATTGTAAATATCATATAAACAAATCATTCAGAAAAGAGACAGTGTGTAATAGTCTTACAGAAGAATAAACATCAAGTCCTGTGTTGCATAGTTCATAAGAGTAAAAGCTTGTTTTTCTTTTTGTTGACTTCTTATTTTTTGTATGCAAACTACACATCTTTGTTTTTCCCCTCTTTCATTCACATTTGGTTTAGGAAAATGTGTTCCAGTAAGCCTTGGTTATCTACATACCAGCACAAAAAAAGTATCTGTCTACTAACTAAAGACAAAAACTGAATAAAAATGAGAATTCCTAAAACCAGACTGAAATCCCCAAAATTAAAAGTCTAAACCAAACCTTATTTGAATCATTTGCAATCACCAATATTTTATATCTCATGCAGCTACAGTTGTGTGTCAGCATGTAGTGGACATGTAGCCCCATTTTGGGGTTTAAAATAATACTAATTAAGTGTGTAAGTTTGAGAATGCAAATATGACATACTTGACCAGTAGGTTAGTATGAACCGTGATTCACCAGTGCTAGCAGTGATGTTTAGGGTGGATGCATATGTGACGTACCCATCTCTTAAATGTTTCCCGTTAATCACTACATCGTCGTGAAAAAGTTAAAAAGAAGGGGGGAAAAACATTCATGTTTCTTAAGGCTTGTTTTGCAGATAAATATTTCAAGAAGTAAATTTGTATTTAAAAAAAATGCTGAACAATTTTGGTAATGCGTAATATTAAATCTTAAAATTTTTTGTAATAAATTTTTGAAAAAATTTGAAATGAATTTTTGCTTACAAATCTTATTAGTAAAATCATTTACAAATTCATTTAAGCCAAAAGAAGCACATGCCTCTAAAATATGAAAATATTCAATACTTTTCAAAAAGTCTCAAAACTAGTTATTTTTTGATTCTATTTTATCTAAATATAAATTCGTATCAGAGGCCTTTGAAACATTATTAATATGTTTTGTTTTATTTATTTTTCAGTGCTCTTGCCGCATATTGGCAGTGCCACGTTAGAAACCAGGACTATCATGGCCTTGCTAACTTCCAAAAACATTCTTGCTGGCCTTGATGGGAAACCTTTGCCCTGTCCTTTGTAAATATGACCTATTATATTTATGATGGTTCACTATTCTTCATTTGTTTCCAAGAGTATTGATACATTTATTGTTGATTTTCTTTATAATAAACGTAATAAATTTTATTTTGAAAAAAATGTTTGTTATTTTTTTAATAATTTTCTACTCTTATTTCTTTAAAATATATTTTTGATCTTTCAAATGTTTTTATTAACCCCTCAAGAGGTTCTTCCTGTAGATGAGTACAGGG
>BMAV01006321.1:425284-439060 GCA_019973955.1 Trichonephila inaurata madagascariensis
CTACAACGCAATTACTAACTGCTGGCTTAGCTCCTGCAAAAGTTGTCTTCTTCATAGACTCCCAAGCTGCAATTTTAGCTTTAAGCAGTAATACTCCAATTGACTGTCTTAACACAAGTCAGAGCCGAACTAAAATTGCAGAGCTTATCTCATATGGCTGGACTGTGGCCTTACAGTGGGTCCCAAGTCATGTTGGGATTCCCTGCAATGAGAGCAGAGTCGTTTCAACCGGAAGTCCCCTTGACTCTCAGAAGAGCGATTTTGTCCACAGCATTTTGTTCTTTATACAATATGGCAATTTTGTTCAATCTGTCTTCTCTCCTGATGCATTTGACACATCCCTACATTAGGGAAAGTATCCCTACATTAGGATTTTTCTTACAAAGCAATAAATTTATAGTAGGAGTTCCATCCCTAGTGGGAGCCTGTAACCCCTACAGAGCGCGTTCCCAGGTGGTGGATCGGGGAATGCCTCTATTGGTTTTCCAATAGGTGGTAGAAGAGAAATAAAATGCCTTCCGCGGACCAACAGGCATAAGGTTTAGTCAGTCTTCTGCCCAAGTGGTTCCTCGCCTAAAGGGAAGCTGCATGGACCAACCACATTTGATTTTCACACTGCATCGTTCGTCGCGCAGGTAAATCAGGGACGCGCACAGGACTTTGGTAGAGGGCCCTGTGTGATAAATTTGTTAGTCTCCACTAAGTAAAAGATCTTCCAAATATCTTCGTTTGCTGCAATGCAATATTAATGCATTAAGTACTGTAGTTACAAAAATTAAGTTAGACCAAATTCTGGAAATAGCTGATAGACTACATGTGGAAATTATAGCTCTTCAGGAAGCTAAATTGAGCGAGCAGAGACTTCTGAATGCTAAGGTATATAATATCGTCCTAAGGGACAGAGCTTCAGGTGGAGGCGGGTTTATGTTTCTTATTCGTGACGTCCATTTTCAGAGACTACCAGATATTGGCAATGACACTTCTGATCTCTAATATCTAGGTATAACTGTCTTCTCTAAAGATGGCACTATTACCATCAAAAACCTCTATCATCCTCCAAATAGTCAACATCTTGATACAAACATAATGGAAGGTCTGTTTGATGACAACACTAATACTAGGAGACTTCAATGCCAAGAGTGCTACCTGGGGTAGCACTATTACAAATGCAAGAGGTTTGGAACTTGGTCAACGACAAGGCTTTCTTGTCTCTAAATGATGGCACTCACACTTTCCGCTCTAACAGTTACGGTTCTGCTGATGTCTTGGATTTGACATTTATATGTCCTGGTTTATTTCCTTGCAGTTCCTGGAGAGTACTGGACAATATTGGCAGCGATCACCTTCCTATTTTAATCGAAATAGATCTTAAAAGTCAATCGTACTAGTGTGAAGAACCTCCACTGGAATTTTAAGAAAGCCGACTGGAGTTCGTTTGAAAATATCTCTAACGATCTTATATCGAAAGAACCTATTTCGGACAACTTGGAAAAGGAATGGTCCCATTTCAAGCACTCCATTTTTACAGCTGCCAAGTCTTCAATTCCTAGGGAGGAAAGTAAGCAGACCCGTACTTTCTTGGCCTATAATGGTGAACGTGATAGTGAAAGCCACGTGATTCTAGCCAATCCATTCAAAAACTCATGTGACGTCATAGTCACACGATAAAAACTATCTTGTGTTTCCAGTTCACGCACTCCGGTGTTAATCAGTGAATTAGCATTTTGAAGGATTTAGCACAGTTATTAAACATTTATAAAACCTGCACATCATAAAAATATAGCTCATATTAAAGATTAATACTGATTTAAAATGTCATAATCCGATTCTATATTCATTCACTGAAAAAATAGATCTGTAACAACAAAGTTTGAAGGTTTTTTTCTTATATTTATAATAAAAACTAGCTACATTACCTACACATTTCATTACGTTGTACGACAGTATATATTGTTTTTAAGTTATTGATATACAAGTCCTAGAATCAAGCTTTTAACTGTATTGAAATATGTTCTCTTATAGCACTGGCTTCTTGGTTTAAAAAGATAGAACTTGAATTTCTACGACGAAAGTATATTTATTCGCCGCCGGCCCGGGGGCTCCTTCCTCGGAATTGATTTCCGAAAAATCCCTTTATAGCGTATTTACGTGACAAAATAAATAGGCTTGCCAAATTTTAAATCTAATTCTAACAGTTTAGTAAACAATAATTTTTATTTATAAGATCCCCACACCCCCTCCCCTTGGGGGTAAATTTCTACAAAATTAGTTCTTGGAGGATTTCTACTTAGCAACAAAAAAAATAATCACATGCCTGGAAAATTTCAATTGTGTTGGTTTCGGGATGAAGGAGTGTGTAAGTCACATATTTTATTTTCTTTAAAAAGAATGCTTAAACCATGAGAAAATTTTGAAAACATAAACTAAAGTTGAACGTTAAAGATATATATATAATTGTACTGTGTTTTGATTATATATTATCTTACAAAAAACAACGTTAAATTCACACATATAATCAATGTAATATATAAGCCTAGTTTATGTGTTTGACTATATCTGTAAGTTGGCCAGTCAGTGGCGCACACAAGGAGGCTTTGGGGGAGGGGGGGGGGGCCGGACTCCCCAAAGCCCTTGATTTTTTTCCGATTGATTATAATACAAAGTATATAGTACGTAAAATATAATTAAGTATTTGTTATTAATGATTAATTTTATTAATTAATGCTAATTAGTTTTTTACTGTGTTTTGTTCCCGAAAATCAACAAAATCAGAGGGAGCATGATACAAGAATGGTGAACTTTCAACCCCCCTTGAAAAATTCCTGTGTGTGCTACTGTGGCCTGAAGGAAAACAAATATTCTTTTCTCTCATGATTTACACTTTAGAAGATACCTGGAAACATGCAAATCCCTCCAATTACGTTATTTATGATATTTTGTACCCCAACAATGGTTTAAACTCTAACTTTGTTACGAATCAAAATTATTAAAGTTCCTCAACAATGATGTTTTTGAACAGAAGCATAACATTGTTAAAGCATTAAATATTGTTAAAACTTAGACATTGTTTTTCGTGCAACAATATTTAGCAATCAGAATGTAATTTACATTGGATAATTGCGCATCGAAAATATTTGCTCTTATTTTTGCTCTCTAGTGTCACCCTTTTAGATCTCCGATTTTCAAAAACGCTGTTTTTCAAATTTTTCTGTAGTCTACTTATTTATTTTTGGCCTTTATAATGGATCACAAAACTTTGGAGATCATACTGCTCGTCTGGCTCTATTTTACCATCAGAATTTTATTCGTTACGTATTGGGATGTTCTATTTCTTCCACCTCTTTTAATAATCCTGGACAGCCTCTTCGAAGGTTCAAAATCCGATAACCAGGCACAGACTGAAGGCACCTTCCAAGCCACAAAAAAAGATTCAAAAAACAATAAAGCTGTCAATACGGAACAAGATGGAAATTTAACAGTAAAGAAAATTGATTCAGAAAAAATTACGTCGCCAGCAATAGAAAAAATTCAAGAACTTATATCCGACTTGGAAAATTCATTGAAATCAGACAATAAAAATGGCCCAGCTCCACCATATTCCTGCACGTTAACAACAAATTAGAAGATCCAGCCAAGAAAAGCATTCCTACAACCAAAATTTCAGCTGGGTTCAGAAGAAAATAATATGAAGAATAGTAAAAAGAACATAAAGGATATTCATTTGGAACAAAAAGTGATCAAAATTTAAAAACATTCATCATTATTTTATGTGTATTTTTTAATTTTTTTGTATTTTATGTGTATTATCTTTCTTTATTATTTGTGTTATTTTGTGTATGTATTTATTTTTTCTATATAATAATTTTATAGTTTTTCTGTTTGTATTTTTTTGTGTGTGTATTTGTGGTATATAATAAATATATACCGCCTAAATGTTGTTGTAATTTCTTTCGTTTATAATGATTCTGTCAATCTTAAGATAATTTCTCAAAAAAAAAAAAGTTTTAACTTTTGAAAACTTACGAAGTGTTTTTCCTAAATGGTTTAAATTCAGCACTTTTTGAGTCTTATTAAAATATATAATTTATTCAAGTAAAGGGTGATTCGTGCTTCTTTTCTAACGTATGGAAGTTGTTTTGATTTATTTTTCAGAAATATTCATACATTTGAGAGTTAATGTAACAAAATTTTTGGTCTCAAAAAAAAAAAAAAAAAACAATTCACTGAATACAAAATACAACAAGGAGAGATAGAAGTTACAAGCCATCCAATTTTTATCGAACTTATTCGATTTTTTCATATCTTTCCTTCCTTTTCCACAACACATATCGTCTGTATATAAATGTTTTTCCAACGAGAGACACTCAGTTGGCCTTATTCGTAATTCGTCTTTGGCAACAATTTCATTTCAAAATTTCTCGGACTGATGAAAGCCAATTACATATTAAATTAATAAACGCACGCGCGCGCGGATTTAGACTTTTATTTTAACACTAGAACGTCCGGGATTTCGATACCCTTAAACATCCACCGGTGTCATTTCGACACTGCGATATAAAATAACTAGCGGTCCCTACAGACGTTGTTCTCCACACCCGTCTTAAAACCGAAAATTTCAAACTTTTTAAAATAAGTTGTAACAATCTGGACCGTTTTGATGAAATTTTTTATATAAAGAAAGTTATTACAATACCTGACATCATCACATATGCAGTTACCACAATTCGACCTATCGATTGCGTGTGAGTATGTGTTTACTATGAACTAAGTTGAATATAGAAGCTATTCTGAATAGAAACGTTAAACTCGAATAAATTAAGGAGTAAAAAAGATAAAACTCGAGCTATTTTCATAACAGGTATATTTTTTTAATGCCCAAAAAATAAATTTATATTAATGCCATTGAATGTACAATGTATTTGGTTAATCCTTGAGGGCTATAAGCAAACAAATGCGATGATTTGCCAATCCTCGGACACGCAACATATAACTGGCCGTGCGAAAAGCAAGGCTATTCTCAATCTAAGCCTCAAATTGTCATTGTTTGACCTTGTGACTTATTAATGGTCATAGCAAATGCCAAGGGAATTGAAAATTGCCAACATTTGAATGGGTAGGTGAGTCTGAAAGAACCATTGGGATCTATGGTAGAAGTACGACTTCATCTTGAAGTTTGCTGCTCAAAATAGAGGTCTCAAGAATATTGCCCATGATTTTTTATGAACGTCATTAAAATGGGTCCAGCCTTTTTAGGAGGAGCTCAGTCAAATACACTCGCACAGAAGATTTATAAATATAAAGATATATACCGCATCGTGGCTTTCCATGCCGCGCATTAGCTGAATAAATAGCACACAGGCGTGAAACAATTATGAGTTTCAAGGTTTTTAATTAATATCATTTTAACTAATTACGATATCGGACCGAATTGAGAATTTAAACCATTCTCGAATCCACTTGAACCGACACAAAAAATATCATCGAAATCGGTTCAGCCGTTTAGGAGGAATTCAATCACATACACACGTACAGAATATTTATATACACTGCTGGCCACCGTAAATGAAACACCAACAAAGACAAGAGATAACACAACAAAATTTATTTTGTAGATAATATGTTGACCAAATTAAATTTCTAGACTTCTGTGAAGTGTGGTTCCTGCCAGAATCAGTAGCCAGATTAGCCGCCATTGTTGGAGATCACCGCTGCCACACGTCTCGGCATTGATTCAAAGAGACTTTGGATGGGGTACAGCAGACCAAGCAGCTTCCACACATTGCCAAGGTTGATCTGGTGTGACAGCTGGGGGTGTAATCTGGGACAATCGTTGAGCAACCATGGGCCACATGTTTTATATCGGCGAAAGATCCGGAGAGAGAGCCGGCCAGGGAAGCAATTCAATCTGATGATTGACGAAGAACCTTTGGACAATGCATGCCAGGTGTGGTCGCGCATTATCCTGTTGAAATATGGCTGTGGCCAAGCCCTGAAGGTAAGGAAGGACAACTGACTCCACCTCGAAGATGTAGCGCTGGCTGTTTAAAGTACTAACAATGCGTACTAGAGGAGTGCGAGAGTGATATCCAATACCGCCCCATACCATAATACCCGGTGCAGGACCAGTGTGGCGGTGCATAACGCAGCTATTCAGCATCCTCTCTCCACGGTGCCTTCAGACTCGAATCCGACCATCGTGTTGTTGCAGACAGATGCGTGACTCGTCAGTAAAGACAACTTCATTCCATTCTTCCACCCACATCCTTCTTTCATAGCATCATTGGCGGCGGAGACGTCTGTGGTTCTGCGTCAAGGGTAGACCAAGCAATGGACGTCTTGCGGACAGACCACTCTGCTGTAAACTGCGTCGAATGGTACGCGCAGACACTGAATGATGCGTTACAGATTCAATGTGCTGTGCTATGGTTCGTGATGGGACTGAGCGATCCGTCACCGCCATGCACACAATTAGCCTGTCCTCATGTGAAGTGGTGCACTGAGGTGGATGCGATCGACCACGTCGGTCCGTCGTACCATCCTGCATCCAACGGTCACATATCCGCATTACAGTTGTTTGGTTTCGTCCAACACGACTACCGATTTCCCTGAAAAATAATCCACAATCTCGGTAGGTCACCATCTTTCCTCTGTCGAACTCGAATACTTAATCAAAAGCTGATCGCTGTTTTCTACTAGACATAACTGATCGTTTTTTTAAAAAACCACAAGAAAAACACAATTGCCAAACTTGAAATCGTCGAAATCTCCAAGCCTTAAATAGCCCTTTGAGGTGGTGCCACAGGCGCGCGTGATATGTGTCTGCGCTGAAATTCTAATCATTTGCATATCTCATCTCCGCTAATGCATGTTGTAAATTTCATGATATTTGCATGCTTCCTTCAGGGTGTTGCATTTACGGTGGCCAGCAGTGTATATAAAGATTATTTTAACTAAATAATTGCAGGATTACTGTTCAATAGGGTTTAGTTTTACGACTTTATAATATAATTTTATGTAGTTATCATATATTATGTCCCTTCATATCAGTGATACTCAACCTGCGGCTCGGTCATAGCCAATTGCACTAAGAAATTCAATTATTGGAGAACAATGTGCAAAAACATAACAGAAAATTGTATTAATCAAGCAATCAAATGTATCAATTTGGCTTTTTTTTTTAATAGTAGAATGTAAGCAAGAGGCTTGGTCATAGATGAAAGAAAATAGAATTTATCCCATAACTCAGTAAAAATTCATGGAAAAAAATATTTTTGTGGGTATTTGGAAAAATGGGTTTGCTGGAAAAATTAATATAATATTAAAATAAAAGCCAAAAATAATTTTAATATTTTGATCACTTTTGTTTGTCAATGTTGCTTTGGTCTTATAGTGTGATTTTCCATTATCCGCATATTGCGGCCCGCGTGAAGTACCTGTCGTATGAATGCGGCCCACGTGAAATACCTATCATGTGTATGTGGCTCGGCGAGAAAAAAGGTTGAGTATCCCTGCTTTATATTATAAATACCTGGCGTTGACGCGTGTTTCGCGAAGCTTGTTGGACCACTGCTATTATACAGTGTCCAATCTGTACCATCCTAAGAGTCATATATATCAGAATTCACTGGAATATTATCAACTACGTTTGCACCATCTTCAGATTATTCGCAGTCACTTTCACTCAATCTTATGTCTTCATCAGAATCTAAATTACAGCAAGGCAACTAACCATCATACGATTCATTCGCAGAAAAAGCTATTCCAATAAATTAGCAATTTCATCAGGGCTTAGACCTGTACTACGAGCCATCGTTTCAGGGTGTCTGTTCCGCACTAAGTTCGAAAATGGAATGAATTTTTTTTAAGAGCAGCTAGGCAAATACTATGTAACGAAACATTAGACACGACAATTTTAGTATAATTGAGAGAGATCCATTTCCACTGTGAACCCAATAACACTACATTCAAGGTCAAATAAATGTACGATAAGATTTTAGGAAGTTTTTTTTACTCATCGTATCAACTTTGGGAACTATATCTTGTAGAACGACAGCTATTTATAATGATAAATGCCTTAGTGTCGAAAAGACATCAGCGGACATTCTAGGTATATTTAGTTGTAAAATCACTTCTAATTAACCTAGAACCACAAAACTTTTTCTGAGTAATCACCAGGGGAAATGATTAAAAGCCAGGTAAAATTTTCAAATTCCCTGGAAAAATGCGAAAAGGAGAACAAAGGAAACAGGATCCGGAGGCCAATGGACACCGACGGACGTTCTAGTGTTAAATGAGTCTAGCGATCCAGAGCCAATCGTCTCTATGGTGCTTCAAAGTGCTGCGTAAACTGAGAATCAAACAATTTTGAGAAATTTAAAAATACGTTTTAAAGTAAACATCAATCATGAAACGAAAGATAAAAACCTTCAACAAAAAGGTTTTAAACTTTTTAACAAGATCTATTATAAGCAGGATGATTTATGTTAATTATTATAGTCAAGTCAAAATATTTCGAATTTATTTTTAATGAGACTTTTGATATTAAAAAAAGATATCTATAAGTTATATAAACCAAGTTTTACCACTAAAACTAGACTGTAGATTAAGTTTATAAACGAAGTTATTTTCGATACAAGTTATAAATAAAATAAATGTATTTATAAGCAGTTAAAACTTTAAAATGGAATGTTTTAATACAGAACTTAAGAAAAATATCGTTTCATTTCTAAAATTAATTACTGTATTTACTCGAATCTAAGGCACTCTTTTTTTCCAAAGTTAATGCTACTGAAAATCGGGTGCGGCTTAGAAACGATGAGAGAGAAAAAATCGTTGGACGTGGCATTTAGAGCAATTTCAGGCTCATGTTTGTATTTGAAAGTTTATCATGCTGGTAAAATAGCAAACTATTCACTTTTTATTAGTTCTCATTCAAAATTAAATAAATTTCGTAAAATTGAGTATCGATAAACCGTTTTGCGCTATTTTTCATTTCTCACAAAAGCTTGTTGAGAATTTGGGATGCGACTTAGATTCGAATAAATATGGTAGATGTAGCCTAAATGCGCATAAAATCGCAAACTTCGCAGTTGGAAAAATGCATTGAATAATGCTGAACAAAAATCAAAGGCAGTTGGAGAATTTAAGAATATGGCCGGAATTGCAAAGAAGATATATGAACAAAAACTCAGATATTTTATGAACATAATATAATAAACAAAAATAATAATAATTAACACTTTTAAGGGAATTTAATTACTTTTTGTCATGATCTATAATAATAAATTATTTTGTTTTAATTTTTGGATTTTGATTATGTATGGTTTTTGGGGGGGGAGGGGGGGTTACTAATAAATAAATCCAGAAGGGAAATATTACCGTAAAATCCCGTGCATAACGTGCACCTATACTATCAAGCTGCATATTTTATATATATAGTTTTAAGGTATATTCACCGTATAACACTCACCCCCTTTATCACTAAGAAACCTGAAAAGTACTTATGCAATGCTCTTATGTTTTGAAGTCATTTATTAAAGGCATTATCCCAGGCTTTTGAAAAAATAGTGTATGCTTCTAGAAATACAACTCTCTAAGTTCATGATGTATGTCATTTCTCTTTTAAATAAACAGTATTTCGATATATGTAGAAATCTAATTTTCTTATGATCATTGTTTATTTTTTTATTTTAAAAGCTATCTTTTTTTATACCCGGCGTAAATTTCAATCTTATTTTTTGTGTTATAAGGGCGCGTTATACGCCGGATTTTACTGTATGTGTATACTTTTTTAAGAGATCGTAATTTAAGTGTGACACTGAAGGTCTACTGCAAATTTAATCGATTCATTAATTAAAAGAAAAAAAGTTAAAATTTTCTGATCTCACTTTAGAAATATCATGGTGAATCAGAGAAGCATGGCTGGATTGTATAAAAAATTCAAAGAGAAATTTGCACAGTAATTGCAGTTTTGGTTTTCGAATATGATTGAACTACAAACTGGAGTTTTTTATATTCATTATGGTGTAGTTCAGCTTCTCTTTTTAATAAAAAATGTCCCACCATGAAATGAATTTTTCTAACAGCTTGAAAAGAGAAATGTTATTTATATTTTCTTATTTTATTTCGATGTTCATATTCAGCAATCTCGTTTCTATTTTTTATCTCTTAAAATTTTAGCAGGAATTTTTTCCGAACAAAAGCTAATTACAATTGAACACCATGCATTGAATTTTTTATTTGAAAATTATAAAACATATTTTTTTCCTAGATTTGTTTTTTAAGAATGAAAAAAAATTGGCTTCTTTGAAAAAATGTCCGGCAATTAAAAGTTTTCAAAGAGTAATTCTATTTAACATACAAATCAGAGTTTTGATTAGCAATACTTAATAAAAAAATACTATAAAAATGTAAATTTCGTTTAATAAAATAGTAAAAAATTCAAAAATTAAAGAAAAAGAAAGAAAAAGTAGTAATATTATATTCTAAATATTTTAAACTAAAAAATCTATTAACTAAATGAGTATTTTAATTCTTAAAAAGCAAACATTTTTTATCATTTGCAGAATGAATGCATAATTTGCGATCTTGATTCATCACGCTCTATAAATTCGCTCTCTAGGTATCTAGATTGTGACTACAAATGGTTTTGTTTCTCGTGTAAAACGAAAAATTACTCACAGAGGGAACAAAATTCTGATGTTAGTAAATAAATTAATTAACATAATTAATTTACTTTTGAAATCAAATTTTCTTATAACAAAACTTGAGGTGTTTTCTTTTTTCAGAATGAAATTAGGAATAGTCTACATATATATATATAAACTGTGTTTCGAATTTGATCCTTATTCTCAAAGATATTTCAGGACACCCTTAGAATAAACCATACACACTTCACTGAAATGATTCCTATTTTCCCACGTTTTCAAACATCACGTGGTAAGTGGGTCGTTAGATAAATACTGTTTTTTAGAATACTTCCCCTTAACGGTGGTCGTTTTAAAACATAAAGTTTTTTTCCATGAATATATCCTTAACTACTAAAACGAATTACGTTATTTGAAGTTTGGGGTTCCCAGTTATGGACATTCCAAATATTTAAGACTTTAAACATGTTACAATTCCCTTTTCTTCGTATACAGCAACATTCATATTTTTCATAATATTATTACTTATTTCAATTCTATGCTTCAGATGTTCCTGTAGAGAATTAAATATATTTAAATAAACGAAAATTTCTGTGCATGGATATATAAATATAATTCTGTATAAGTAAATGTAAATATGTTCTTCTATAAATAAATAATTATATTCTTCTTAAATCAGTGCTTCTCAAACTTTCAGATCTGGAGACCCACTTTTCAATCATAATTTTTATCGCCCCTCCCCCTTATACAATAATAATGTATTGAACGCAATAATAATGCACTTCGACGCTAAAGCTACAATATGATCTTAATTATAAACCGTATAAATTAATAAGATAAGTATATTAAATTTTATGTGTTACTTTTAAGTAATATATATTTTATTTTTCTTTCTCGAATTTTTAAGTTAGAACAATTGCAAAATTCGGTGGCTGCTTTGAAGACAAAATAGATCTCAGCCAAATATAAAAAAAGTACTCGGACTGTCCTTTTCTAATCATAAGCCTTGTGATACCGCCCCCCTTGGGTGACCGTATCTTTGATTGTCAGCGTGAGCTAGAGGTGTAGGATTTGCAAAAGGAATAGACATTTTTAATTCTTAATATGACTTTATTAAGAATGGAACTTAAATGTCTAACAATTTAGATAATTTTAATTAAGCGAGAATCTATAATGAATAAACACACAATAATAGTTAAACCGAATCGCGTAACTTAGACCACTATAATTATTTAATCCGCCTACTCTCACTTCTAATAATATTACAAGTCCTAATATCAAATAATCAATCCTACCTTAATCCAAATTTAGATTCAATCTTATGAAGAAACGTCTGGGCACGCATGCAATGGTATGCACCTTGACTTAATGGCTTATCTTCCAGGTAACTTCACAACTGGCTATCAATTCACGCTTGTATCTCTTTCAAACATAACATTCCCCAAATTGCCATCTCACTTAGTGAAACTTTTGTTATTTAAAAGCTATCTTACTTGCATTTCTTTTTCCCATTTCGCTTCTTGGGTTGTGGTTGGAAAAGAGTTGTCATTAATCTTGGCCCCCAAAGAACCCAGAGGTTATGTTAAAGAAAAGACGCGTGAGCCCGTCACAACCTCATTGATGGGCAAATAAATAACAATAATCATCGCTTTAGATTTTAGCGAGTATAAACAATGATTTTTTTTTTAATAAACTAGGTATTTTTTTAAATTATCTCAGAGATGTAGTATATTATTTTGGAAAAATTTAATAGAATATTTTTAGTTTAAGCACAGTTGGTTGTGTTGTCATAATTTTATGACCTAAATTTATTTTCAGGAAAATCAAGTCCTTAGATAACAATTTAAATATGTCTGGCAGAAAATATAAAAGTGGAGTGGAAAACAAAAATTACTGTTAAATGGAGAAAAAGTAAAAATCAAATATATATGTCAAAATTTCAAATTTTTTTAACAAACGCAGAAACAAGCCAAAGGGAAAGGAACTTAGCTAAAGAAAACGAAGAAACACAACAAGCAAATATTAATGATGAAAATATTAGGTTGGGGGAAATGGAATCCATTATTTTTGCATGAAATTCAAGATTTTATTTCACATGTTTCTTATTGTCTGATTTGGGTCAAATATGAACCGTTTTGTTATATAATTTGTTGCCATTTTAAAGGTAGTTTCGTAATGCCTCTCTCAGAAACCTTGGTCCTTATTTTGTTGGAAAAACATTAAAAATCGATTTTCACAATCTTCTCTTGATTCCAATTTCTTATCCCTCAGGAAATTTTGCAATTTCGAGAAGAGGTGGTAATCGCTTAGTGCAGGGTCCGAACTATATGGTGGATGCATTAAAACTTCTTAACCAAGCTCCTAGAGTTTCTGGCGAGTCACTACAGACATGTGTGGCCTGGCGTTGTCCTGATGGAACACAACACTTCTTCTGTTGGCCAATTCTGGATGTTTCTGGTCAATCGCTATCTTCAAACGGTCTAGTTGTTGACAGTATATATCTGAATTTAGTGTTTGGCCCTACGGAAGCAACTCATAATAAAGGGTTCCTTTCCAATCCCACCAAATACACAGTAGAACCTTCCTGGCCGTTAGTCCTGGTTTGACCCCTGTTTGAGCTGCTTCACCACTCTTTGGCCATGATCGTTTTCACGCAGTATTGTAGTATGTGACCCATTTCTCATCTCCAGTCACCATCCGTTTAAGAAATGGATCGATTTCATTCCGTTTGGTCAAGGCTTCGCAAATGGAAATTCGATCCATCATGTTTCTTGGTGTAATCGATGTGGCATTCAAGCATGGAGCTTCTTTTTGAATCCAACTTTGCACAAATGGCTTAAAACTATTTTATGGTCGATATTTAGCTCCTGAGCGATACTAGGACTTCTAACATGCCGGTCAACTTTGATTATTTCTGTGATTTTATCGACATTTTCGACGATGGGCTTGCCTGTGCGAGGTGCATCTTAAACATCAATAATAACTTAACCTAATTGACTAAACCAAAATTGCACGTAATTAGCTGTTACAGTATCGGCACCATAAAAACCATTCGCAATTTCAGCCACCTGGCTTGCATTTTAGCCTTTATCAAAGAAAAACTGTAAAAAGAACCGAATTTTCTCTTTGT